>CM038049.1:90800026-90815026 GCA_021397845.1 Areca catechu | reverse complement strand
GCGGGTCACGACACCGTCGGGTGCAAGGCAACGTGCACGGGTCACGGCACTGGCATGCGCGGGCCACGGCACGGGCATGCATGGGTCACGGAGCAGCCGGGCGCGGGTCGCCCGGCACGCGCGCGGTCGTGGCGCGGGCTTGCACGGGTCACAGCGCTGCCAGGCTCGGGTCACCGGTGCGCGCGCGGGCCACGGCACTGGCATGCACGGGCATGCCACGGGCGTGTGCGGGTCACGGCGCTTCCGGGCACGGGTCACGGCACGGGCGTGCGCGGGTCACCGGGCGTGCGCGCGGGTCACCGGGCGTGCGCGCGGGTCATCGGCGCGCGCCGGGGTCACAGCGCCGCCAGGCGCGTGCGCGGGTCATGGCAAGGGCGCGCGCAGGTCACGGGCCGCCTAGCGCATGTCACCCGGCGTGCGCGCGGGTCATGGCACGGGCTTGCACGAGTCACGGCGCTGCCGGGCGCGAGGAGCCGGGCGCGGGCCATGGCACGGGCGGGCGCAAGGCATGCGTGGGTCGTGCCAAGGGTGTGCGCCGGTCACGGCACGGGCGGGTGCGAGGCACCGAGCTCGCACGAGGGCACGGTGCGTGCCGGTCCTGGAACGGCGCGCGCTGGTAATGGCACGGGCCGGTGCATAGCACCGGGCGCGCGCGCATGTCTTGGCACGGGCGTGAGCGGTCACGGCACCACCGGGCACGGGCACCGGCGCGGGCGTGCACGGGTTGCGGCACCGCCGGGCGCAAGGCCACGGCCGCGCGCAAGGGAGCGGGCGTGCGCAGGTCATGGCACTGGCGGGCGCAAGGCCCCGAGCGTGCGCGGGTCGTGGCACCTCCGGGTGCAAGGGGCCGGGCGCGGGCGTGCACGGGTCATGGCACCGCGGGCGCAAGGCCCCGGGCGTGTGCAAGAGCGCGGGCGTGCGCGTGTCACGGCGCTGCAGGGTGCAAGGGGCAGCACGCGGGCGTGCACAGGTTATGGCACGGGCGTGCGCGGGCCACCGGGCGCGCGCGCACCCGGGTCATGGCACGGGCATGCACGGGTCATGGCACGGGAGTGCACGGGTCCCGGCACCGCCGGGCTCGAGTCCCACGGCGCGTGCATGGGCGCGGGCGTGCGCGGGTCCTGGCAGCGCCGAGCGCGGGGCACCGGGCGCATGCGTGTGCGGGTCCTGGCAGCACCGGGCGCGGGCACCGGGCGCGCGCGCACAGGCGCGGGCGGGCGCGGGTCCTGGCAGCGCCGGGTGCGGGGCACCGGGCGCGCGCACGGACGCGGGGCACCGGGCGCGCGCATGGGCATGGGCGGGCGCGCGTCCTGGCAGCACCGGGCGCGGGGCACCGTGGTGTGATATGCATGATGAGGATGCAAACATGTAACTCTAAAGGAGATTAACCAAAATTTAACTAGCAATTCCTACTTGCGTATGAGTGATTCAACATATAAGATCAAGGAGATCTAAATAAGAAACCCTAAATGCTTATACTTAAACCCAGCTAGGAGGACTATCAAAATCTTAAAGAAATAGGACAAGATTAGAATTCGCACACAAGTCAAGCTAGCTCTATTTAATGATCCCGATCTTAAAATACTAGGAGTTCAAGCATTGAAATCTCAAGCACAAGGGATTCACTCTTAAGGTTCTCAAATGAAAGATCATACCACATAAGATGGGCCTTCTAACTTTCTGGTTTGTAGCAAGTAATCCTTCCTCTTGGATCTGGAGCCTAGAGAACCCTGCAACAAAGAAACCAAGATGATTAGAAACTTAATTAAAAGTGAGAAGATTGATGGAACTCAAAAGGAGAGTTTGTTGGAAATGATCCTTGGCGCCATGGTGGAAGCTTGTGTTGGTGTTGATCTTCTTCTTGAGAGGATGTCCTTAATTCGCTTTGAAGGAAGAGGATTGCTTGGAAGATGAAGAGTAAAAGAGAAGGATTAGGGAGAAGAAATGGTGGAGGAGAGGAAGAGGTTCACTTAGGCACAAAGATCCACATAGGCACATAGAAACACATAGAAAAGTGCTGGAAATTTGTATTTACTCCTCCATTCTTTACAAGGGGCATCCAAGGCTTTAAATAAAGCCTTACAAATTTTGAAAATTCAAATCCCTAAACAAGTGGAGTAATATAAGGGGAGAGGGCTGATTTTCTTGCTTGAAATCCTCCTTGGCCAACTTCCTTGAATTTGAACTTGGGATGGCACCCTCTTGTGGTGAGGTGGCGTGTGAGGTGGCATGTGGTCCCCTCTTGACGTGGCATGTGGTCCCAAGTTGAGGTGGCGCAAGTGATGTGGCATGTGGTCCCCAATTGAGTTGGCTTTGGTCTTGATTTGGGGTATACATTATGAGTCTTCTTTAGGCTTGATGCTAGTTGACCCATTTGGATTGGACTAAGACTAGACCCGACATGGACTCGACTTACATGATTATTTTGGACTCAAAAGAAAGATTACAGGACCCAACATGCACTCGACTTACATGATTCTTTTGGACTCAAAATAAAGAAAGGTTACCGGACTCTCTAGTCCAACCATAAAGATTCGGAATGGGCTTGAATTGGTTGGAGTCTCTTTCTGATTCTGGTGCCCGCACCACACCGGGCGCGCGCACGGACGCGGGCGGGCGCGCGACCTGGCAGCGCTGGGCGCGAGGCACCGTGCGCGCGTATGGGCACGGGCGGCGCGGGTCCTGGCAGTGCAGGGCACGAGGCACCGGGCACGCGCACGGGCGCGGGAGGGCGCGGGTCCTGGCAACGCCAGGCGCGGGGCACCGGGCGCGCGCACGGACGCGGGTCCTGGCAGTGACGGGTGCGGGGCACCGAGCGTGCGCACGGGCGCGCGCACGGGCACGGGCGGGCGCGCGCACGGACGCGGGTCCTGGCAGCGACGGGCGCGGGGCACTGCGCGTGCACACAGGCATGGCGGGCGCGGTCCTGGCAGCGCCGGTGCGGGGCACCGGCCGCGCGCACGGGCGCGGGCACCGGCTGCGCGCACGGGCGTGGTGCACCGGGCGCGCGCACGGGCGGGGCACCGGGCATGCGGACGGGCGCGGGCGGGCGCGGTTCCTGGCAGCGCAGGGCGCGGGGCACCGGGCGCGCGCATGGGCACCGCGGCGCGGGCACCTGGCGCGCGCACAGGGCGCAGGTCCTGGCAGCGCCGGGCGCGGGCACCGGGCGTGCGCACGGGCGCGGGGCACCGGCGCGCGCACGGCGCGGGGCACCGGGCGCGCGCACGGGCGTGGGTCCTGGCAGCGCAGGGCGCGAGGCAACGGGCGCATGCATGGCGCGGGCGGGCGTGGGTCCTGGCAGCACCGGCGCGGGGCGCCGGGCACGCGCACGGGCGCGGCGGGCGCGCGCACGGGCGCGGGTCCTGGCAGCGGCGGGCGCGGGGCACCGGGCGCGCGCATGGGCACGGGCGGGCGCGGGGCACCGGGCGCGCGCACGGGAGCGGGTCCTGGCAGCACCGGGCGCGGGCACCGGGCGCGCGCACGGGCGCGGGCGGGCGCGGGTCCTGGCAGCCCGGCGCGGAGCAACGGGCGTGCGCACGGATGCGCGCGGGCGCAGGTCCTTGCAGCGCCGGGCGCGGGTCACGCGGGGCGTGCGCGGACGCGCGGCATGCCCCCGAATTTGCAATGCTGCTCGCGACCCAGGAACCCCCGGGGGACCTTGGCCGGATGCCTCGCGCGGGTAGTAGGTTGGCAAGCCCCCTTACGGGCGGGGCGCGGGTCTTGGCCGCCCCGGATGCGCGTCCGTGCGCGTCCAGGCGCGCGTCGTGGCGCTCCCCCGCTTCTGCAACATTGCTCGCGACCCTTGGGTACTCTCCCGGGTATCTGTTGTAGATTTTCTGCTCGTGCGGCGCGCGCCCAGTCCTCCTCGGACTCGTGTCCTGGCTGCTCTGTGATCGCGCCCGTGTCGTGCCCTCCGGGACTCGCATCCTGTGCTGTGTGGTTCCGAGTCCTGGCCGCCCTTTTGCCCCGTGCATGGTGCGCGCATCCTGGACATCCTGGACTCGCGTCCGGGGTGCGCTGGGTGCTCTCTCGTGCTGGGCCGTTCGTGACTCGGGTCCAACGACATTTGGGCGCGAGTCTTGGTCCTCCCTTGCATTCGCAAGCTATCTTTGTGCCTCGGAACACCTCGGGATGCCCCTTCTTCGCCCCTTCCGAGTGCTGGATCTTCGCGACCGCGCGCGCGCGCGAAACCATGGTCGGTGCCGTCCGGTCCGATCGACGTCCCGGTCCTTCGGCTCCGTCCAGATCCTTCGGACGAAAACGCGGCCGCGCGCGCGGAACCAAGGTCGGTGTCCTCCGGTCCGGTCGACCTCCCGGTCCCGCTCCTTCGGCTCCGTCCGGATCCTTCGGGCGAAAATGCGGCCGCGCGTGCGCGGAACCTTGGTCGTTGTGCGATGCTCCGGTCGACCTCCTGGTCCCGCTCCATCGGCTCCCGTCCGGATCTTTTGGGTGAAAACGCGGCCGCGCGCACACGCGGAACCAAGGTTGGTGTGCGATGGTCCGTCGACCTCTCGGTCCCCGCTCCATCGCCTCCGTCCGGATCCTTCGGGCGAAATCGCGGCCGCGCGCGCGCGGAACCAATATCGGTTTTTGATGGTCAGGTCGACCTCCCGGCCCCGCTCCATCATCGCCGTCCGGATCCCTCGGGCGAAAATCGCGGCCGCGCGCGCGCGGAACCAAGGTCGGTGCGCTCTTTGGTCCGGTCGACCTCCCGGTCCCGCTCCATCGGCACCGTCCGGATCCTTCGGGTGAAAAAATACGGCGGCGCGCGCGCGGAACTAAGGTCGTTGTGCGATGGTCCGGTCGACCTCCCAGTCTCGCTCCATCGCCTCCGTCCGATCCTTCGGGCGAAATCGCGGCCGCGCGCGCGCGGAACCAAGGTCGGTGTGCGATGGTCCGGTCGACCTCCTGGACCCGCTCCATCGCCTCCGTCCGGATCCTTCGGGCGAAATCGTGGCCGCGCGCGTGCGGAACCAATGTTGATTTTCGATGGTTCGGTTGACCTCCCGGTCCCGCTCCATCGTCGCCGTCCGGATCCCTCGGGCGAAAAATGTGGCCGCGCGCGGCGCGGAACCAAGGTCGGTGCGCTCTTTGGTCCGGTCGACCTCCTGGTCCCGCTCCATCGGCCCCGTCCGGATCCTTCGGGCAAAAAATGCGGCGCGGGCGTGCGGAACCAAGGTCGTTGTGCGATGGTCCGTTCGACCTCCCGGTCCCGCTCCATCCGGATCCTTCGGGCGAAATCGCGGCTGCGCGCGCGCGCGAACAAAGGTCGGTGTGCGATGGTCCGGTCGACCTCCCGGTCCCGCTCCATCGTCGCCGTCTGGATCCCTCGGGCGAAAAACGCGGCCGCGCACGCGCGGAACCAAGGTCGGTGCGCTCTTTGGTCCGGTCGACCTCCCGGTCCCGCTCCATCGGCCCCGTCCGGATCCCTCGGGCAAAAAATGCGGCCGCGCGCGCGCGCGGAAGCAAGGTCGTTGTGCGATGGTCCGGTCGACCTCCGGTCCCGCTCCATCGCCTCCGTCCGGATCCTTCGGGCGAAATCGCGGCCGCGCGCACGCGCGGAACCAAGGTCGGTGTGCGATGGTCCGGTCGCCCTTCCGGTCCCGCTCCATCATCGCCGTCCGGGACCCTCGGGCGAAAAACGCGGCCGCGCGCGCGCGGAACCAAGGTCGGTGCGCTCTTTGGTCCGGTCGACCTTCCGTCCCGCTCCATCGCCTCCGTTCGGATCCTTCGGGCGAAATCGAGGCTGCGCGCGCGCGAACCAAGGTCGGTGTGCGATGGTCCGGCCGACCTCCCGGTCCCGCTTCATCGTCGCCGTCCGGATCCCTCGGGAGAAAAATGCGATCGCGCGCGCGCGGAACCAAGGTCGGTGCGCTCTTTGGTCCGGTCGACCTCCCGGTCCCGCTCCATCGCCTCCGTCTGGATCCTTCGGGTGAAATCGCGGCCGCGCGCGCGTGGAACCAAGGTTGGTGTGCGATGGTCCGGTCGACCTCCCGGTCCCGCTCCATCGTCGCCGTCCGAATCCCTCGGGCGAAATCGCGGCCGCGCCCGCGCGGAACCAATGTCGGTTTTCGATGGTCGGGTCGACCTCCTGGTCCCGCTCCATCGTCGTCGTCCGGATCCCTCGGCGAGAAACGCGGCCGCGCGCGCGCGAACCAAGGTCGGTGCGCTCTTTGGTCCGGTCGACCTCCCGGTCCCGCTCCATCGGCCCCGTCCGGATCATTCGGGCAAAAAACGCGGCCGCGCGCGCGCGGAACCAAGGTCGTTATGCGATGGTCCGGTCGACCTCCCGGTCCCGCTCCATCGCCTCCGTTCGGATCCTTCGGGCCAAATCGGGCCGCGCGCGCGCGGAACCAAGGTCGGTGTGCGATGGTCCGGTCGACCTCCCGGTCCCGCTCCATCATCGCCGTCCGGATCCCTCGGGCGAAAAACACGGCCGTGCACGCGTGTACCAAGGTCGGTACGCTTCTTGGTCCGGTCGACCTTCCGGTCCCGCTCCATCGCCTCCATTCGGATCCTTCGGGTGAAATCGCGGTCGCGCGCGCGCGGAACCAAGGTCGGTGTGCGATGGTCCGGTCGACCTCCCGGTCCCGCTCATCGTCGCCGTCCAGATCCCTCGGGCAAAAAATGCGGTCGCGCGCGCGCGGAACCAAGGTCGGTGTGCTCTTTGATCCGGTCGACCTCCCGGTCCCGCTCCATCGCCTCCGTCCGGATCCTTCGGGCGAAATCGCGGCCGCGCGCGCGCGGAACCAAGGTCGGTGTGCGATGGTCCGGTCGACCTCCCGGTCCCGCTCCATCGCCTCCGTCTGGATCCTTCGGGCGAAATCGCGACCGTGCGCGCGCGGAACCAAGGTCGATGTGCGATGGTCCGGTCGACCTCCCGGTCCCGCTCCATCGTCGCCGTCCGGATCCCTCGGGCGAAAAACGCGGCCGCACGCGCGCGGAACCAAGGTCGGTGCGCTCTTTGGTGCGGTCGACCTCCCGGTCCCGCTCCATCGTCCCCGTACGGATCCCTCGAGCAAAAAAGGCTGCCGCGCGCGTGCGGAACCAAGGTCGTTGTGCGAAGGTTCGGTCGACCTCCCGGTCCCGCTCCATCGCCTCCGTCCGGATCCTTCGGGCGAAATCGTGGCCGCGCGCACGCGGAACCAAGGTCGGTTTTCGATGGTCCGGTCGAACTCCCGGTCTCGCTCCATCACCGCCGTCCAGATCCCTCGGGCGAAAACGCGGCCGCGCGCGCGCGGAACCAAGGTCGGTGCGGTCCTTGGTCCAGTCGACCTTCCGGTCCCGCTCCATCGCCTCCGTCTGGATCCTTCGGGTGAAATCGCGGCCGCGTGCGCGCGGAACCAAGGTCGGTGCGATGGTCCGGTCGACCTCTCTGTCCCGCTCATCGTCGCCGTACGGATCCCTCGGGTGAAAAACGCGGTCGCGCGCGCGCGGAACCAAGGTCGGTGCGCTCTTTGGTCCGGTCGACCTCCCGATCCCGCTCCATCGCCTCCGTCCGGATCCTTCGGGCGAAATCGCGGCCGCGCGCGCGCGGAACCAAGGTCGGTGTGCGATGGTCCTTTCGACCTCCCGGTCCCGCTTCATCGTCGCTGTCCGGATCCCTTGGGCGAATCGCGGCCGCGCGCGCGCGCGAACCAATGTCGGTTTTCGATGGTCCGGTCGACCTCCCGTTCCCGTCCATCATCGCCGTCTGGATCCCTCGAGCGAAAAATGCTGCCGCGCGCGTGCGGAACAAGGTCGGTGCGCTCTTTGTCCGGTCGACCTCCCGGCCCGCTCCATCGTCGTCGTCCGGATCCCTCGGGCAAAATCGCGGCCTCGTGCGCGTGGAACCAAGGTCGGTGGCGATGGTCCGGTCGACCTCCCGGTCCCGCTCCATCGCCTCTGTCCGGATCCCTCGGGCGAAACGTGGCCGCGCGCGCGCGCCGGAACCAAGGTCGGTGGTGGGACATGCAAGATGAGAATGCAACTATGCAACCCTAAAGGAATTAGCAAAGATTAACTTAGCAATTTCTTATTTGCATATGATTAGTTCAGCATATAGTATCAAAGGAGGTCTAATAAAGAGAACTCGAACGATCAAATGTAAACCTAATTAATAAGACTATCAAAATAACAAAGAAATAGGAATAAGATTCGAACCACACAAGTTAAGCTAGGCAAATTTAATATTTCAGACCTAATCGATACTAGAACATACCTAGCATTAATCTTTCAAGTAGATCAAGATCACTCATGAAGAGACCTCCCAAATGACAAGACCATACTACAAATTGAGGGCCCTTCTTGTTTTCTGGATTATGGCAAATAATTCCTTCCTCTTGAGTTCGGAATCCCGGAGAACCCTACAACAAAGAAACCTTGAGATTAGGAACTTGGTAAAATACGTTAGTCATGAAATGGAGAAAAAGAAGAGTCGAGGAAGCAGTGTTGAAGAATAATCTTGGCGCCATGGTAGATCACTTGAAATGGATTTGGCCGGCCTCCTTGTGATGGTCTTCTTGATCAACCTTAGATATTGAAGAGCTAGCTTGAGATTGGAGAAGAAAAGAGTGTCTTAGGCGTTGGAGATGGAGGAGAAAGTAGGGTTGGCGTGGGATAGGGAGAGGAATTTAGAACTACCACTTAGGCACATAGAACTCACATAGAAGAAACTTTTATTTTTTCTTTTCCATCCTTTCTTTACAAGAAGACTAAGAGTCTTTTATAGACTATTAAGCCATTTTGAATTCAAACTACACCAATATCATGGAGAAAAATTTGTGGAGAAAAATATGGGGCATCCCATGAGTAGTGGAGGAAGTTGTGGAGGAGGTTGTAGCTAATTCAAATTCAAATTCCCCTTTTCTTCTCTGGGGTGGCAACCTTGGATGGTGAGGTGGCATGTGTGATGTGGCAGCAACCTTGGATGGTGAGGTGGTATGTGTGATGTGGCAGCAACCTTGGATGATGAGGTGGCATGTGGTCCCCACTTGAGGTGGCTTTGGTCTTGCTTTGGAGTATAAGTCTTGAGTCTTCTTTAGTCTTCAAATGTGGTTTGGTTTGATTCTTCATGGAGGTTTGGTTTGATTCTTCATGGATTGGACTTGACTCATTTGGACCCAACTCTCAAATACAAGATTAATCAGGCTGGACTAGTTCCAACATAAAATTGAAATGGACTCGAATTACATAATTATTTGGACTCAAAATTAAAGAAAGAAAAAAATTACAGGACTTTCTTT
Organism: Areca catechu; assembly: GCA_021397845.1. Taxonomy (NCBI): domain Eukaryota; kingdom Viridiplantae; phylum Streptophyta; class Magnoliopsida; order Arecales; family Arecaceae; genus Areca; species Areca catechu. The sequence continues at coordinate 90,805,802 of CM038049.1, read as the reverse complement.
TACTCATCCAACCATAAGGACTCGGATTTGACTTGAATTGGTTGGAGTCTCTTCCTGATTCTGGTGCCCACACCAATTCTCCCGGGTGGGAGGAACTCGACCCTATCGAGTGAGGGTTGGCTTGATATGTTTCTAATGCATCCGGGTCGATTTGTTGTAGGTCCTCTCGGGAAATCCAGGAGTCTTCAGATTCAGGACATCCTTGCCATCTAACCAGATAACGTTGGTAGCCTTTATTTCTAGTAGTAATGATCTGGTCATCCAAGATCCTTTCAATTCTCTCCTTTCTCTCAAGAACACTTGGTGGTGGACACTCATTTGGTGTTTCACTCTCAAAAGAAACATTAGGACCAAAAAGCTCACTAGGTATCAATGCAGGTTCTTTGTATTCTTTTAAGTCTGAAACATTAAATGTTGAACTAATGCCATAACTTGGTGGTAATTCTAATACATAAGCATTTGGTCCAATTTTCTTTATTATTTTGAAAGGTCCGGCTCCCCGGGCATGGAGTTTCTTCATAGTTCCCGGCGGAAACCTTTCAGGTTTAAGTTTGATCATGACGGAGTCCCCTTCATTAAATTCTTTTAATCGTTTATGTGAATTAGTCATATGCTGATAGAGTTCATTGCTCATTTGAATCTTTTGGCTAATCTCCTTATGCAATTCCCTAATATGCTGTGCATATGACTCGGCAGACTCGGACACCCGTGCATGTGTGGGTAAAGGAGCTAGGTCTAAAGGCTTCCTAGGTCTGTATCCATGGACCACTTCGAATGGACTTTTCCCAATAGACCTATTAACTGAGCTGTTATAGGCAAATTCAGCACGAGGAAGTAATAGGTCCCAGTTTCCTAGGTTGTCACCAACTAAGCATCTCAACAGATTTCCTAAGCTTCGTTTTACTACCTCAGTCTGGCCATTGGTTTGAGGATGATAGGCAGTAGAGAATTTCAGCTTGGTACCGAGCATGTGCCAGAGGGTTTTCCAGAAATAGCTAGTAAATTTGACATCTCTATCGGACACAATGGTTTTGGGTAAACCATGAAGCCTAACGACCTGATCGAGAAAAAGCTTGGCCACCTTCGAAGCATCTAAAGTTTGAGAACAAGGAATGAAGTGAGCCATCTTGGAGAAACGATCGACAACAACAAGACAGAATCATACTTCCTAGACGTCTTAGGGAGGCCTACTACAAAATCCATGCTGATATCCTGCCATGGACAATCAGGGACAGGTAAGGGTGTGTACAGACCGGTGTTCTGTCTTTGCTGTTTTGCAACAGCACAGATACGGCACTGAGCTACAATCTGGGCCACATTTCTTTTGAGACCAGGCCAAAGAATTGGTCTTCTATTGCTAAGATGGTCTTATTCCTACCAAAATGTCCTGCTAAGCCCCCAGCATGAACTTCCCAGATCAGAAATTCCCTAACAGAGGTCTTGGGAATACACAACTGATTTCCTCTGAAAAGGTATCCATCTAAAATGGTATAATCACTATGCTCACTAGATGGTCCTTGTTGAAGGGATCGATAGATGTCACCAAAATCAGGGCATGTAGGATATTCCTCTTTTAATCTTTCAAACCCTACTACCTCAGTGCTCACAGAATTCAACACATGAACGACGACTCAATGCATCAGCAACCCTATTTTCAGTTCCGGCATGATGTTTTAGTACGAACGTATAGCTTGTATGAACTCTACCCATTTCCCGTGCCTAGGGTTCAATTTCTTCTGAGAACTAAGGAACCTAAGAGCTTCATGGTCAGAAAATAGGACAAACTCTTGTGGTAGAAGATAATGCCTCCAATAACGTAATGCCTGAACTACCGCATACAGCTCCCTATCATAGGTGGAATACCTTAGTCTCGCTTCATTTAACTTCTCACTGAAATATGCTACTGGTGATTCTCTTGACTCAAGACACCTCCAATTCCTACCCCAGAAGCATCACACGCAACCTCGAACACTTTGGTAAAATCGGGTAACCTCAAGACGGGTGCGTGTGTCATTTTTTTCCTTAATTGTTAGGAAGGCTTTGTCTGCTGCTTTAGTCCATTCAAAAGTTCCCTTCCTAATACAATCAGTGATTGGAGCCACTATCGTACTGAACCCTCTAATGAATCTTCTATAGAAGGTGGCTAAACCGTGAAATACGGACATCATGGATACTCTTAGGTACAGGCCACTCTACTATTGATTTAATTTTCGCAGGGTCAGCGGACACTCCTTCAGATGTTACTACGAATCCTAGAAAGATAACTCTATGTGTTAAGAAATCACACTTCTTGATATTGGCATAGAGGCTATCCTTTCTAAGGACTTGGCAAACTTGTCTTAGGTGGGTTAAATGGTCTGCCTTAGTCTTGCTATAATAAGAATGTCATCAAAGTAGACCACCACAAATTTCCCGATGAAAGTTTTCAACACCTGATTCATAATTCTCATAAAGGTGCTGGGAGCATTGGACAGACCGAACGGCATGACTAACCACTCATATAATCCATCTTTAGTCTTAAAAGCGGTCTTCCATTCATCTCCAGGCCTAACCCTAACCTGGTGATAGCCACTCTTTAAGTCTATCTTGGAGAAATTGTTGATCCGGCTATCATATCTAACATATCGTCCAGTCTTGGGATTGGAAACCTATATTTGACAGTAATCTTGTTGATGGCACGGCTGTCTACACACATCCTCCAGGTACCATCTTTTTTAGGGTTAACAAGGCAGGGACTGCACAAGGGCTTAAACTTTCTCTAACAAACCCTTTCTAAGAAGTTCACTAACTTGCCTTTGTAACTCTTGATGTTCAGTTGGATTCATCCTATAATGAGGCAAATTAGGTAAGTCACGCCAGGAACTAAATCTATGGCATGTTGTATGTCCCTTAAAGGTGGAAGATTGTCGGGAAGATCCTCGGGAACACGTCTTCAAAGTCTTTCAATAATTGGACCACCTCTTGAGGGTGTTCTACAGGGGTGTGGTCCATAGTTTCCTTAGCAGCTACCATCCAAATAGGTGCTCCCTCATTAATGTCTTTTTCTAATTCTCTTGCACCTATCAAATTTAATCCAGTCCTTTTTTCTTTCAGGCTGCTAACTCCTCTTTTGGTGTTGTCCTTAGGCTGGGTTGAATGAATGACAATTTTCTTGCCATTGAAATTGAAAGCACAGGAATTTGATCGACCAAAAATTGTCACATCATGGTCAAACAGCCATGGCCTACCTAGGATGATGCTACTTACTCCCATAGGGAGTACATCACACCAGATTCGTTCCTGATAGGACTGAAGTTGGATTCGGACCTGACATCTCTGTTTGATTGGGATAGAAGTGGAATCGATCCAGGATACCTTATATGGATTGGGATGTGGTTCAGTGGGTAATCCTAGACTCTTGGCTGCACTAGTGGAAATGGCATTGACACAGCTTCCACTATCGATCACGATCTTACAGACCTTTTCTCCTATTTTGACAAATGTGTGTAGGATGCTAGTCCTACGCCAGTCTTCCTGCTCCTTGGTCTGTGTCATGATACATCTCACAACTCCTAACACATCTGATGAGTCTACATTTTCTTCATCTCCTTCATACTCATCAGCCAAGCAATCCCCTGCTTCATAAACCTCCTCTTCAACATTCTCCAAGGGTTCTGATTCACCTTCTTCTGCCTCCCTATATGTAAAGCTCTAGAGGGACATTGGCTCACGAAATGACCTGGTTTACGACACTTATAGCAAACTCGCTCCCTCTCACCTCGAACTTCAGGGCTCTTTCCTTTGTCTTCTCTAGGAATTGAGAAATGGCAGGGTTGGTCCTAGGGGTTGGATTCGAGCTGGATCTTGGTCTATTGGTTGTACCAGGGACTGAACTAGGTCGACTAACGGAGGATTAAACCTAATGGGCTCAGGTCGCCTAAATGTAGCTCTCCTTTGAAACCTCTCATAGTCCATGGCAACTTGGTATGCCTGATCTAAATCATGGACTTCTCTCAAAAACAGTTCCCCTTTTATATCTTCATTCAATCCTGATCTAAACCTCGACAATGTGGCTGCCTCAGACTCGACTACGTTGCATCGCATTACAAACTCATCAAATTTAGCAACGTACTCAGAAACGGTCTTATTTCCTTGTGTCAATCGTTGCCACTGATCTAACAACCTTTGCTGATAAGACATAGCAAATATTTCTCTCTAAGCTTTCTCTTCATGTCTCTCCAGGTCACTATAGGTAAGTCTCCCCTCTGCCTAGCTATGCGTTCGACATTTCCCCAATACAACCTAGCCTGACGGACTAGTCTGATTTTGGCAAACTTGAATCTTCTCTCTTCAGACATATCATACCAGTCAAATATTGGTCCATGTCAGCTTCCCAGTCTATGTACACCTTAGGATCTAGGCTTCCCTCAAAGGTTGGTGCATCTAGACGTATATTCCTTAAGGCCCGATCATCCTGATCAAAAGTATCATGGCGAGGTCTTCTAGGATTTGGCTCCGGAGTGTGATCAATATAATCCTGATGTGGCCTTCTATGAATTGGATCAGGTGTATGTTCCTGTCGTTGGGCTCTAGGGTGAACTGAAGGTAATCTGGGTGAAGGTGGTTCAGTTGGGGTCAACCTAGATTCCTCTAGGGTTCCTATCCTTTCCTCGAACTGGTCAAACCTAGCATCCAAACGGTCCATCTTCTCGATCATAGATCTCATAAGGCTTTCCATACTAGTATCCATGGATGAACTAGGTTGGGCTTGTGAAGGGTGGTAAGGTGTGCCTGACCTAGTTGTCATGCAAACAATTAGACTCAGACCCAAACTACGAGTTTTCTAAACCGGTTAGTCCAAATAAACTGAGTTGACTAGATACAATCAAATCAACAGCTACTCTCTTCCACTGGCCAGTCAGGAGGTGGGTCTGTGGGAGGTTCCCCCAGCTTTCACTGGGTCCTAATTAAAAACCACAAGAACCGCTTAGGCTTGAGCCACTTAACCTCTATCCTTGACACCAGCTTCCAATAATAGATGAAGAAATGGTTGCACAAGCTTTCCCAATTGAATTGAACTGGACCTAGAGTTCCAAGCTAGTTGCCTAATCAAGGTGGCAAGCTAGATTGTAGTAACTCTATACTTGGCCAGGTTTTAGAACAAGGGGAGTGTGAGATCCTGTCTCTGGCCTACCTAGGCCCGGTGGAATTGGCCCGATAGACGGATCAGCACCCAAGCCCTTAGTCCCAATTCTAGACACCAAGTAATAGGGCACACACAAGACTAGTTGACACAATGAGTTGACAATAACCTGGGCTCGACCAAATTGATGTCCCTAACCCACTAGGGCAATTAATGTCTAATCAATTTTAGTTAGGGATTGGATCGATATGCAATTTGGTGATTTTTGGGCTAGGGACAGGTGATGAAATCCTGACCCTATGTCAATTTCATGCCCTTAATTTGATTTGTCATGAGATGCATGCAAATTTCAATTTCAGGTGCAGAAGTAGTGTGTTGCAGTTTAAATGTGGTATTGATAAGTGCAGAAAAAAATATCAGAAAATCTAAAAAAATCACAGAAACTCCTAACTTATAGATGACATACCAGATGAAACAGAATTTCAAAATAAAATCTGTACTATTCTAGGCAGATTCTGAAATGAAGATAATGAAAAGGAACAGAACAGAACAGAAACCTTAATTACACTGATGGACTGCAGGAATTTTCATTTTTTTTGTAATTTTTTTCTCAGATTGAAATTTAAAACGGTGATAAAAAACTTAAAATGGAAT
>CM038049.1:90775026-90792526 GCA_021397845.1 Areca catechu | reverse complement strand
GTTGCGCGTGGTCGTGGCACCGCCGGGCGCAAGGGGCCGGGCGCGGGCGTGCACGGGTCATGGCACCGACGGCGCAAGGCCCCGGGCGTGTGCAAGAGCGCGGGCGTGCGCGGGTCATGGCACTGCCGGGGCGCAAGGGCAGCGCGCAGGCGTGCACGGGTCATTCACGGGTCGCGGGTCACCGGACGCTCTCGCGCGGCACGCGCACCTGTCTGGCACGGACGTGCGCGGTATGGCTCGGGAGTGCACGGGTCACCGGCGCGTGCGCACACGTGTCATGGCACGGGCGTGCGCGGGTCATGGCACAGGAGTGCACGGGTAACCCAGCGCGCGCCCGTGTCATGGCACGGGCGTGTGCGCGGGTCCCGGCCCGCCGCGGGCTCGAGTCCAGGGCGGTTGGCACTTGGGTTGCGCAAGGGCGCGGGCGTGCACGGGTCCTGGCAACCGCCGTTCTCGAGTCCCATGGCTGCGCGGGTCCTGGCAGCGCCGGGCTCGAGTCCCCGGGCGTGCGCACAGGTGCGTGCGTGCGCGCGGGTCCTGGCAGCACCGGGCGCGGGCACCGGGCGCGCGCACGGTCTCGGGCGGTGCGTTCCTGGCAGCGACGGGCGCGGGGCACCTGGTCGCGGGGCACCGGGCGCGCGCACGGGTTCGGGCGGGCGCTCATCCTGGCATCGCTTTCGCGGGGCCCCCGGAGCGCGCACGGGCTCGCCGTTTCGCGGGCTGCGCGAGACCTGGCCAGCGCCCGACCTCTTTTCACCGGGCATCCTCACTGCACCCTTCTCGCACTTGCACCGTCGCGTTCCCTTACCTCGTTTTCCATCCTCTCCTTTCGCTTTCCACCCTCGCGGCGCGCTTATCCCTTTCTTTCGACACGGGCTGGATTGGGCGTGGGGCAACGGGCGCGCGCGCACGTGCCCTTTCGGGGCGCGCACGGCTCATCGCGGGTCCTTGCAGCGACGGGCGCGGGGCACCTGGCGCTTTCGGGCGCTTTCGGGCGTGCGTCCTAGCAGCGCCGGGCGCGGGGCACCGGGCGCGCGCATGGGCGCTGGCGGGCGCGCGTCCTTGCAGCGCCGGGCGCGGGCGGGCGCGGGTGCTGCAGCGCAGGCGGGGCACCGGGCGCGCGCACCGGGCGCGGGCGGGCGCGGGTCCTGGCAGCGCCTGGCGCGGGTCACCGGGCGCGCGTCACGGGCGCGGGCGGCGCGGGTCCTGGCAGCGCAGGGCGCGGGGCACCGAGCGGGTTCCGTCAGCGCCGGGCGCGCGCTCGGGTGCAGGCGGGAGCGCGTCCTGGCAGCGCAGTGCGCGGGCACCGGTCGCGCTCACGGGCGCGGGGGCACGGGTCCGGCAGCTGTCGTCGGGGCAGCGGGTCGCGCGCACCGGGCGCGCGCAGGCTGGCGCGGGTCCTGGCCTCACAGGGCGAGGGGCCCGGGCACGCGCACGGCGCGGGTCCTGGCAGTGCCGGCGCGGGCACCGGGCGCGGGGCGACCGGCGCTCGGTCGCTTCGCCGCAAGCGCGCAGCGGGTCCTGGCAGAGCCGGGCGTGGAGCAACGGTCGCTGGCGGGCGCGGGTCCTGGCAGCTCGGGCGTGGGTCACGTGGGGCACGCGCGGACGTGGGGTATGCCCCGAATTTGCAATGTGCTCGCGACCCAGGAACCCCCGGGGTGGACCTTGCCAGATGCCCCGCGCGTGTAGTAGGTTGGCAAGCCCCCTTGCGGGCGGGGTGCGGGTCTTGGCCACCCCGGATTCGCGTCCGCGCGCGTCCTGGCCCTCCCCGCTTCTGCAACGTTGCTCGCGACCCTTGGGTACTCTCCCGGGTATCTGTTTTGGATTTTCTGCTCGCGCGGCGCTCGCCCAGGCCTCCTCGGACTCGCGTCCTGGCTGCTCTGTGATCGCACCCGTGTTGTGCCCTCCGGGACTCGCGTCCTGTGCTGTGTGGTTCCGAGTCCTGGCCGCCCTTTTGCCCCGCGCATGGTGCGCGCATCCTGGACATCCTGGACTCGCGTCCGGGGTGCGCTGGGTGCTCTCTCGTGCTGGGCCGTTCGTGACTCGGGTCCAACGACATTTGGACGCGAGTCTTGGTCCTCCCTTGCGTTCGCAAGCTATCTTTGTGCCTCGGAACACCTCGGGATGCCTCTTCTTCGCCCCTTCCGAGTGCCGGATCTTCGCGACCGCGCGCGCGTGGAACCATGGTCGGTGCCGTCCGGTCCAATCGACGTCCCGGTCCTTCGGCTCCGTCCAGATCCTTCAGACGAAAACGCGGCCGCGCGCACGCGGAACCAAGGTCGGTGTCCTCCTGTCCGGTCGACCTCCCGGTCCCGCTCCTTCTGCTCCGTCCAGATCCTTCGGGCGAAAATGCGGCCGCGCGCGCGCGGAACCTAGGTCGTTGTGTGATGCTCCGGTCGACCTCCCGGTCCCGCTCCATCGGCTCCGTCCGAATCTTTTGGGCGAAAACGCGGCCGCGCGCACGCGGAACCAAGGTTGGTGTGCAATGGTCCGGTCGACCTCTCGGTCCCACTCCATCGCCTCCGTCCGGATCCTTCGGGCGAAATCGTGGCCGCCCGCGCGCGGAACCAAGATCGGTTTTTGATGGTCAGGTCGACCTCCCGGTCCCGCTCCATCATCGCCGTCCGGATCCCTCGGGCGAAAATCGCGACCGCGCACGCGCGGAACCAAGGTCGGTGCGCTCTTTGGTCCGGTCGACCTCCCGGTCCAGCTCCATCGGCCCCGTCCGGATCCTTCGGGCGAAAAAATACGGTGGCGCGCGCGCGGAACTAAGGTCGTTGTGCGATGGTCCGGTCGACCTCCCGGTCCCTCTCCATCGCCTCCGTCCGGATCCTTCGGGCGAAATTGCGGGCCGCGCGTGCGCGGAACCAAGGTCGGTGTGTGATGGGGTATGAGATTATGGTAGGATCGTCGACGAGCTAAGAAGTCGTCGAAGATTAGGGTATCCTTTTTTTTTTTGATTTTCTATGGTGGTGACGAAGGAAAAATAGGGATGGAAGGTAGGAAAATTGGACACTCTAGGACTTGAAACTTATATTCACGGAGAGACATCTCACCTCTAGGGCATCTCACCCATCCTACTACATGTAGCTTAGGGCATCCTACCTATCTCACTACATGCGGAGCCTAGGGCATCCCATCCAAATCGCTACCTGGGGTCGTAAAAGAAAATCCCTAAGATATAGAGGGGACTCGATGGGGAAAAGGGGATAATTAGGGTCTCTCACCCCTCGACGCTCGAAAGCAAAGGACTAGGGTCTCTCACCCCTCGACGCATGAAGGCGAAGGACTAGGATCTCTCACCCCTCGACGCCCGAAGGCGAAGGACAAACGGGCCTCTCACCCTCCCCATACGAGGCGAACGAAAAAAAAAACTCTTTATTGACCAAACTCCTCTTTTTACAAAGGACTGAGGGTGATATTTATAGACCTGTCCAATCCTCATTTGAATTTGAATACAAGATAAAAAGATAGGGATGATTTAAATTCAAATACAGGATAGGATAAGATAAGCCTATCTATATTTCAATCATAACCAACTAAATCCTAATTCAAATTTCAAACAAAAGATAAATCCTAAATAAATATTCTTCCAATTTATTTGCTGCTCCGGAATTCGTGTTACTCCAGGATTTGTGCATGCCGATGTCCTTGCTCTGGGATTTGTACATGCTGCTGTCCCCATCATTCCCCTGAGGTGGGAAAAACTCGACTCCGTCGAGTGTGGATCAGCAGGGACTCTAGTGGACCGCATTTAATCAAAAGAGGCTCCGATGTTTTTCCAACTTTGTGAGGTTTGACATTCACAACCTTAAGATGGCCCCTTTCATGAAAGACCCATTTACTGACTTCAGTCACAAACTACTCATTTCCAGGCTTTTCATACTTAGTTGAGCTCCCAGCCTTCTGCACACTAGATCTTAAAATCTGTTGCTAAAGAGGTCCAGAGATCCAGAGATCAACCTGTACTATAGAAACCAATGATATAGCAGAGCCTGTAAGTGACGGAGGGCTTCATAACTTGCTCTTTGGATTTGCCGAATATGCTGAAGGAGAGGCCAAGAGAAATTTTCAAAACCAAGCTATTAGCAAGCTTAACTAAATGGCCAACTCCACGAAAGAGCATGGGAGCATCGAATTTTCCTGCTTTAAGAGATGTGCAGATCCCTGAAGTTGGCAACAAGGGGGGGATTGCATTCATGTTCGTGCAACCCCTCCCATTTTCTTCACGAAACCAGAACAAGGGAGGATCGGAGGTCACGGATGCTGAAGGGGTGGTCGACGGTCCAGAGCTTGACGGAGTCGTCCCATGAGGCAGTGAGGAAGGAATCACAGCGGACAGGGTTCCAGTAAGCGTCATCGACACGGATGGGAGCAACGGTCGACGGCGGAAGGGAGGCTATCCGGTGGAGGCACCAATCGGATATGGACTGGGGCGGTTCCATTTGGTGAGAGGATGGCGGAGATGGGCGGTCGGAGTCCCTGTCACAGGCGGAAGAGGGGCGACAGCGGGCGATAAGACTGGGGGATGGAGGTGGTGAGGCGTCGGTGAGGCGGCGGAGGTCCTCGTCGCCATCGTCAAGCTCGCGGTAGTGGCCGTCGCCCCAGCCAAGGACGAGGTCGCCGAACTTGGAACGTGAGATCTGCCAGAAGATCGCAGAGGCCCAGGGCGATGTCGGGCGGTCGACGAGGTCCTGGAGCTTGTTCTGGAGGTCGGCGTCATCGTTTGAGTTGGTTGGCCAGGAATGGGGGTGGCAGAGCACATATCTGGTGCCGAGAGGAAGGACAGACGGCTGGTGATCAAGTTGAAGACTATCGATCGGCCGGAGATGTTCGCTGCGACGCGCGAGGATGGGCAGCTCTTATTGCACTTGATCGAACCGGAGATGGAGGAGGAGGAGGAAGAGGAAGGGAGGATGCGGAGGCGGCGCCGTCGGCGGAGCAGGAGGACGGTGAGAGGGGGAAGACGTGGGTGTGGAGGATGGGGGAAATAGACGGGGTCCGGCGGTGCCAGGTGTTGGTGAGCGATAACGAGGTTCTGTTGCCATGGTGGAATCACCAGTTCATGACAACAGTGGTGGCTGTGGGCAGTGGAATGGGTTGAGAGGTTTTCTGTAAGTTGGTGAGGGCATGGGAGGAGTCACGGAGGAAAAGGGGGGTTTTTAGATCTGGGCGGTGAGGGTCTACAGGGGATGTTGATCGGCCGAGGAGGAAGCTTAGAAGAGAAGACGATGTTGATGGTCTGGGATTAATTGGGACTTCGGAGAGGGAAGAAGGAAATTCGAAGAATAGTGGAAAGAACAGTGACGAGGTCGAAGAAACGGGAGAAAGATTTGAAAAAAAAATTGTTGGCGAAGAAAATCTGGGTTGATTCGAAAAAATATACCCTAATTTTTTCTGAGCTCTGATACCAAAATTGATGGGGTATGAGATTATGGTAGGATCGTCGACGAGCTAAGAAGTCGTCGAAGATTAGGGTATCTTTTTTTTTTGATTTTTCTATGGTGGTGACGAAGGAAAAATAGGGATGGAAGGTAGGAAAATTGGACACTCTAGGACTTGAAACTTATATTCACGGAGAGACATCTCACCTCTAGGGCATCTCACCCATCCTACTACATGTAGCTTAGGGCATCCTACCTATCTCACTACATGCGGAGCCTAGGGCATCCCATCCAAATCGCTACCTGGGGTCGTAAAAGAAAATCCCTAAGATATAGAGGGGACTCGATGGGGAAAAGGGGATAATTAGGGTCTCTCACCCCTCGACGCTCGAAAGCAAAGGACTAGGGTCTCTCGCCCCTCGACGCATGAAGGCGAAGGACTAGGATCTCTCACCCCTCGACGCCCGAAGGCGAAGGACAAACGGGCCTCTCACCCTCCCCATACGAGGCGAACGAAAAAAAAAAACTCTTTATTGACCAAACTCCTCTTTTTACAAAGGACTGAGGGTGATATTTATAGACATGTCCAATCCTCATTTGAATTTGAATACAAGATAAAAAGATAGGGATGATTCAAATTCAAATACAGGATAGGATAAGATAAGCCTATCTATATTTCAATCATAACCAACTAAATCCTAATTCAAATTTCAAACAAAAGATAAATCCTAAATAAATATTCTTCCAATTTATTTGCTGCTCCGGAATTCGTGTTACTCCAGGATTTGTGCATGCCGATGTCCTTGCTCCGGGATTTGTACATGCTGCTGTCCCCATCAGTGTGCGATGGTCCGGTCGACCTCCCGGTCCCGCTCCATCGCCTCCATCCGGATCCTTCGGGCGAAATCGTGGCCGCGCACGTGCGGAACCAATGTCGGTTTTCGATGGTTCGGTCGACCTCCCGGTCCCGCTCCATCGTCGCCGTCCGGATCCCTCGGGTGAAAAACGCGGCCGCGCGCGCGCGGAACCAAGGTCGGTGCGCTCTTTGGCCTGGTCGACCTCCCGGTCCCGCTCCATCGGCCCCGTCCGGATCCTTCGGGCAAAAAATGCGGCCGCGCGTGCGCGGAACCAAGGTCGTTGTGCGATGGTCCGTTCGACCTACCGGTCCCGCTCCATCGCCTCCGTCCGAATCCTTCGGGCGAAATCGCGGCTGCACACGCGCGGAACCAAGGTTGGTGTGCGATGGTCCGGTCGACCTCCCGGTCCAGCTCCATCGTCGCCGTCCGGATCCCTCGGGCGAAAAATGCTGCCGCGCACGCGCGGAACCAAGGTCGGTGCGCTCTTTGGTCCGGTCGACCTCCCGGTCCCGCTCCATCGGCCCCATCTGGATCCCTCGGGCAAAAAATGCGGCCACGCGCGCGCGGAACCAAGGTCGTTGTGCGATGGTCCGGTCGACCTCCCGGTCTCGCTCCATCGCCTCCGTCCGGATCCTTCGGGCGAAATCACGGCCGCGCGCACGCGGAACCAAGGTCGGTGTGCGATGGTCCGGTCGCCCTTCCGGTCCCGCTCCATCATCGCCGTCCGGATCCCTCGGGCGAAAAACGCAGCCGCGCGCGCGCGGAACCAAGGTTGGTGCGCCTTTGTCCGGTCGACCTTCCGGTCCCGCTCCATCGCCTCCGTTCGGATCCTTCAGGTGAAATCGTGGCTACGCGCGCGCGGAACCAAGGTCGGTGTGCGATGGTCCGGCCGACCACCCGGTCCCGCTCCATCGTCGCCGTCCGGATCCCTCGGGTGAAAAATGCGGTCGCGCGCGCGCGGAACCAAGGTCGGTGCGCTCTTTGGTCCGGTCGACCTCCCGGTCCCGCTCCATCGCCTCCATCCGGATCCTTCGGGTGAAATCGCAGTCGCGCGTGCACGGAATTAAGGTTGGTGTGCGATGGTCCGGTCGACCTCCCGGTCCCGCTCAATCGTTGCCGTCCGGATCCCTCGGGCGAAATCGCGGCCGCGCGCGCGCGGAACCAATGTCGGTTTTCGATGGTCGGGTCGACCTCCCGGTCCCGCTCCATCGTCGTTGTCCGGATCCCTCGGGCGAAAAACGCGGCCGCGCGCGCGCGGAACCAAGGTCGGTGCGCTCTTTGGTCCGGTCGACCTCCCGGTCCCGCTCCATCGGCCCCGTCCGGATCCTTCGGGCAAAAAACGCGCCCGCGCGCGCGCGAAACCAAGGTCGTTGTGCAATGGTCCGGTCGACCTCCCGGTCCCGCTCCATCGCCTCCGTCCAGATCCTTCGGGCGAAATCGCGGCCGCGCGCGCGCGGAACCAAGGTCGATGTGCGATGGTCCGATCGACCTCCCGGTCCCGCTCCATCATCAACGTCCGGATCCCTCGGGCGAAAAATGCGGCCGCGCGCGCGCGGTACCAAGGTCGGTGCGCTCCTTGGTCCGGTCGACCTTCCGGTCCCACTCCATCGCCGCCGTCCGGATCCTTCGGGCGAAATCGCAGCCGTGCGCGCGCGGAACCAAGGTCGGTGTGCGATGGTCCGGTCGACCTCCCGGTCCCGCTCAATCATCGCCGTCCGGATCCCTCGGGCGAAAAACGCGGTCGCGCGTGCGCGGAACCAAGGTCGGTGCGCTCTTTGGTCCGGTCGACCTCCCGGTCCCGCTCCATCGAGCCCATCCGGATCCTTCGGGCAAAAAATGCGGCCGCGCGCGCGCGGAACCAAGGTCGTTGTGCGATGTTCCGTTCGACCTCCCGATCCCGCTCCATCACCTCCGTCCGGATCCTTCGGGCGAAATCGCGGCCGCGCGCACGCGGAACCAAGGTCGGTTTGCGATGGTCCGGTCGAACTCCCGGTCCCGCTCCATCATCGCCGTCCGGATCCCTCGGGAGAAAAACGTGGCCGCGCGCGCGCTGAACCAAGGTCGGTGCGGTCCTTGGTCCAGTCGACCTTCCGGTCCCGCTCCATCGCCTCCGTCCGGATCCTTCGGGCAAAATCGCGGTCGCGCGCGCGCGGAACCAAGGTCGGTGTGCGATGGTCCGGTCGACCTCCCTGTCCCGCTCAATCATCGCCGTACGGATCCCTCGGGCGAAAAACGCGGTCGCGCGTGCGCGGAACCAAGGTCGGTGCGCTCTTTGGTCCGGTCGACCTCCCGGTCCCGCTCCATCGCCTCCGTCCGGATCCTTCGGGCGAAATCGCGGCCGCGCGGGCGCGGAACCAAGGTCGGTGTGCGATGGTTCGGTCGATCTCCCGGTCCCGCTTCATCGTCGCTGTCCGGATCCCTTGGGCGAAATCGCGGCCGCGCGCGCGCGGAACCAATGTCGGTTTTCGATGGTCCGGTCGACCTCCCGTTCCCGGTCCATCGTCGCCGTCCAGATCCCTCGAGCGAAAAATGCTGCCGCGCGCGTGCGGAACCAAGGTCGGTGCGCTCTTTGGTGCGGTCGACCTCCCGGTCCCGCTCCATCATCGTCGTCCGGACCCCTCGGGCAAAATCGCGGCCGCGTGCGTGCGGAACCAAGGTCGGTGTGCGATGGTCCGGTCGACCTCCCGGTCCCGCTCCATCGCCTCTGTCCGGATCGCTCGGGCGAAAAATGCGGCCGCGCGCGCGCAGAACCAAGGTTGGTGCGCTCTTTGGTCCGGTCGACCTCCCGGTCCCGCTCCATCGGCCCCGTCCGGATCCCTCGGGCGAAAATCGCGGCCGCGCGCGCGCGAAACCAAGGTCGGTGCGCTCTTTGGTCCGGTCGACCTCGCGGTCCCGCTCCGTCGGCCCCGTCCTTCTTGGTGGTCCCTCCCCATGCCCCCGTCCCGAAACACCCACCCCCCCTCGTCAAATTGGAAATCCCCGCACCCTCCGGTGCGGCTCGGTGCCCCGTGCGACCGTTGTCCCTCGTGGGTTCGTGGTATCTCGTGCTCGGCGATTTTCTGCTGTCGGCGTGTCCCATCGACGACCCCTCCTTCGTGCGCTCTCGGGTCGCAAGGCTCCGCGTGCGGGGGAGTTGCACGGTGCGCGCCACGGCTGCGACCGTGTCGGCGTGTGAGCGGTCTTGGATGCGCATCCAGCGACGGGCTCCCTACCTCGCTTTTACCCTTTTGTTCCACACGAGATTTCTTTCCCCGCAGATTCTGCCAAGCCCGTTCCCTTGGCTGTGGTTTTGCTGGATAGTAGACAGGGATAGTGGGAATCTCGTTAATCCATTCATGCGCGTCACTAATTAGATGACGAGGCATTTGGCTACCTTAAGAGAGTCATAGTTACTCCCGCCGTTTACCCGCGCTTGGTTGAATTTCTTCACTTTGACATTCAGAGCACTGGGCAGAAATCACATTGCATGAACATCCACGGGGACCATCACAATGCTTTATTTTAATTAAACAGTCGGATTCCCCTTGTCCGTACCAGTTCTGAGTCGGCTGTTCGACGCCCGGGGAAGGCCCTCGACCGCGTGCGCACGAAACTAAGGTCGGTGTCCTCCGGTCCGGTCGACCTCCCGGTCCCGCTCCTTCGGCTCCGTCCGGATCCTTCGGGCGAAAACGCGGCCGTGCGCGCGCGGAACCTAGGTCGGTGTGCGATGCTCCTGTCGACCTCCCGGTCCCGCTTCATCGGCTCCGTCCGGATCCTTCGGGCGAAAATGAGGCCGCGCGCGCGGAACCAAGGTCGGTGTGCAATGGTCCGGTCGACCTCCCGGTCCCGCTCCATCACCTCCGTCCGGATCCTTCGGGCGAAATTGCGGCCACGCGCGCGCGGAACCAAGGTCGGTTTTCGATGGTCCGGTTGACCTCCCGGTCTTGCTCCATCATCGACGTCCGGATCCCTCGGGCGAAAAACGCGGCCGCGCGCGCGCGGAACCAAGGTCGGTGCGCTCTTTGGTCCGGTCGACCTCCCGGTCCCGCTCCATCGGCCCCGTCCGGATCCTTCGGGCGTAAAACGCGGCCGCGCGCGCGCGGAACCAAGGTCGTTGTGCGATGGTCCGGTCGACCTCCCGGTCCCGCTCCATCGCCTCCGTCCGGATCCTTCGGGCCAAATCGCGGCCGCGCGCGCGCGGAACCAAGGTTGGTGTGCGATGGTCCGGTCGACCTCCCAGTCCCGCTCCATCGCCTCTGTCCGGATCCTTCGAGCGAAATCGCGGCCGCGCGCTCGCGGAACCAATATCGGTTTTCGATGGTTCGGTTGACCTCCCGGTGCCGCTCCATCGTCGCCGTCCGGATCCCTCGGGCGAAAAATGCGGCCGCGCGCGTGCGGAACCAAGGTCGGTGCGCTCTTTGGTCCGGTCGACCTCCCGGTCCCGCTCCATCGGCCCCGTCCGGATCCTTCGGGCAAAAAATGCTGCCGCGTACGTGCGGAACCAAGGTCGTTGTGCGATGGTCCGTTCGACCTCCCGGTCCCGCTCCATCACCTCCGTCCGGATCCTTCGGGCGAAATCGCGGCCGCGCGCGCGCGGAACCAAGGTCGGTGTGTGATGGTCCAGTCGACCTCCCGGTCCCGCTCCATCGTCGCCGTCCGGATCCCTCGGGCGAAAAACGCGGCTGCGCGCGCGCGGAACCAAGGTCGGTGCGCTCTTTGGTCCGGTCGACCTCCCGGTCCCGCTCCATCGGCCCCGTCTGGATCCCTCGGGCAAAAAATGCGGCCGCGCGCGCGCGGAACCAAGGTCATTGTGCGATGGTTCGGTCGACCTCCCGGACCCGCTCCATCGCCTCTGTCCGGGTCCTTCGGGCGAAATCGCGGCGCGCGCGCGAGCGGAACCAAGGTCGGTTTTCGATGGTCCGGTCGACCTCCCGTTCCCGCTCCATCGTCGTCGTCCGGATCCGTCGGGCAAAAAATGCGGCCGCGCGTGCGCGGAACCAAGGTCGGTGCGCTCTTTGGTCCGGTCGACCTCCCGGTCTCGCTCCATCGCCTCCGTCCGGATCCTTCGGGCGAAATCGTGGCCACGCGCGCGCGGAACCAAGGTCGGTGTGCGATGGTCCGGTCGACCTCCCGGTCCCGCTCCATCGTCGCCGTCCGGATCCCTCGGGCGAAAAACGAGGCCTCACACGCGCGGAACCAAGGTCGGTGCGCTCTTTGGTCCGGTCGACCTCCCGGTCCCGCTCCATCGCCTCTGTCCGGATCCTTCGGGCGAAATCGCGGCGCGCGCGCGTGGAACCAAGGTTGTTTTTCGATGGTCCGGTCGACCTCCCGGTCCCACTCCATCGTCACCGTCCGGATCCCTCGGGCGAAATCGCGGCCGCGCACGCGCTGAACCAATGTCGGTTTTCGATGGTCCGGTCAACCTCCCGGTGCCGCTCCATCGTCACCATCCGGATCCCTCGGGCGAAAAACGCGACCGCGCACGCGCGGAACCAAGGTCGGTGCGCTCTTTGGTCCGGTCGACTGATGCAGAACAAAGAACAAAAAAAGCGTATGCGGAAGTAAATTTAAGATTAATTTTTTTTTTTTTATTTCAGAAATTGGCTTTGACTCAAAGTAAAGCTAAACTAAGTTGAAGGAAACTAGGTAAGGATTGAAAGCACAATTTAGAAGAAACTAAATTATCAGAGTAGTTCAGAAGTAACGGATCGCTGGGGGTTGAGAAACTCCCAGACCTAGGGTTTTGCTCTGAACTTTCAACAGGACAGAAATAAAGAGAAGAGATGGTTTACCAACCAGATAGTGATCTTCTCAGAATTTAGGTGGAAGAACTCTCTCGAGCAGATTGTTGGATCCTCGGATTCGGCTATCTTCGCAATGGATCCTCCAATACTGATCTTGTGGTTTGGTCGGCTTCTCCTGGACTCAAGATCTGGGAAGAAGAAAAACAAGTGAGGGATTCAGAGACTCTGGGAAGGATTTACCAGTTCGAAGAACTTGAAGGCTGATGTCGCTGAGATCCGGATTCTCTTGAAGGCTGATTCGATTCCCTCTGGAAAGAGCTTTGGATCTGAAGTATCCGGACTGTAGCTAGATGCTGGTGGTCGGCCTGGACTTGGAGAGAGAGGCCGTGGGAGGTGGGATATGCTAGGGTTTGATGGATTGAAGTGGATGGTGGGCGGCTAGGGTTTTGGAGTAGAAGTGGCTAACCTAGGGTTTGGGTTTTGGAGATCTCACACCTCCTCAAGGTTCCTGGGGAACCCGGATTTACTCCCTCACGGAGCTCAACACCTGGATGCAAGTGCGGAAGAGAGAAAACACAAAGTTTGCTCACAAAAAAAATTTGGTTTCATTCATCTGATTGGTGTAAACTTACAAGAGGGGTTTAATTTATAAGGCTTTACAAGGGAGGAGGGTTTCACATCTTCCCATGTGGGACTAAAAGGAGGGGATCTACAAATTAGGATAAATCATACACATATGGTCGGCCAAAGTACCAAAAAAATTGGATTTGGGTTATAAAAGGCAGGTAGATGGCGCCACCTTGCTTGGATCTTCAAGAAAAAATTTCTTCCCTTCCATGGATCAACGCTTTTGGACTCCTCCTTTTCTTCCCCCCTAAGTCAAGGTCCTTCCCATCTTTGTTTTGGATGTCTTTGGCAGGTAGTGGGCGCCCCCTTGAAGTTCTCTTCCAAGAGAATTTCTTCCCTTCTTTGCTTTGGGTTTCTTGGGAAAGTCTTGGCAGCCCCCTTGATTTGTGGTCTCTTGGTGGATTTCTCCTCATCTGGCGCATGAGAGAAGGAAGCTACTATCTGTGGAGTGGGGACCAAAGGCTGCTGGATGTAGATATGGCACCCCCTGGACTCAGGCGTATGGCTGGGAGTGTGGCTGGGAGTGTGGTGTCCACTTGCTTGGTCTTGGGAGAAAATGTAACACCCCAGGTTGAAACCCTAGTCCACTACTGAGTCAACATGACTCAACAAAATAAAAATTGTAGGTAATACAGACTCAAACTAAAATTGAGTTGATCAAGTCAACCCTTATTACAAGACAAAAAACCTAATTCTTCGGGCAAGGTTAATCAGAGATCTAGATGGAGCTCTGAAGTCTTCTTCTGAGTCTGGTGCCCGCACCAATTCTCCCAGGGTGGGAGTAACTCGACCCTGTCGAGTATGGATCAAGTTGGCTCTGGTATCTCTCCAAGAGGTCTGGGTCCAACTCTTGTAATTCTTCTCGGGAGATCCAAGAGTCATCAGAATCTGGCCTTCCTAGCCAGCGGACCAGGTATCTTTGGTATCCTCGATTACGAGTAGAGATAACCTGATCATCCAGGATCTTTTCAATCTGCTCTTTCCTCACAGGCCAGTTTGTTGGTGGACACACACGGTTGGGTTCACTCTCAAGAGCAGGTTTAGGCTCAAAAGGCTCACTGGGAATCACAGCTGGCTCTCTATACTCTACTAGGTCTGTAATGTTGAAAGTAGAGGTAATGCCTAGTTCTGAAGGCAACTCGAGCACATAGGCATTGGATCCTACTCTCTTCACCACTCTAAATGGTCCAGCTCCTCTAGCATGTAACTTTCTAACGGTTCCAGGAGGAAACCATTCAGGCCTTAACCTAATCATTACATAGTCTCTCTCAACAAAAGTTTTGACTCGTCTTTGAGAATCAGCCAACTTCT
Source organism: Areca catechu (assembly GCA_021397845.1). Lineage (NCBI taxonomy): Eukaryota > Viridiplantae > Streptophyta > Magnoliopsida > Arecales > Arecaceae > Areca > Areca catechu. The sequence goes on along the minus strand of CM038049.1, from coordinate 90,778,624 downwards.
TATAAGTTTCATTTCTTAAAGTTATTTTGGCATGAATTTCTTTATGCAAGTCCTTTACATGATATGCAAGTGCATCAAGAGACTTGTGTGTGTGGGCTAATAGTGAAATTAGATCAAGTGGTGTGTGAGGCTTGTATTCATGAACAATTTCAAAGGGACTCTAGCCTATAGACCTATTGATCGAAACATTGAATGCAATTTCAGTCCTGGACAAAATACAAATCCCAATTCCTGGTGCTCTCAATCCAACCAAAATCTGAGCCAAAGCCTAGTAAAGGGTCAAGAAAAACAAAACTAGACTGACGACGCATTCCTAAAGAATGGAATTTATTACAAAGGAACCCTAGGTCTAAACCTAACAAACTAAGGCTCTCTAGGTTTGACCTTGGGTCGGAGGAGGGCATGCAGAGCATGAAAACTTATTATGGATGCCTAGTAGGTGCCATAAGGTCTTCCAGAAGTAGGTGGCAAACCTAATAGGTTCTGACACGTGGTTCACTCTAAAGGCTTCGACAAAGTATACTTGGATGGTGTAAGAAGCATTGGAAGTCCTAGAGAAAGGGAGGAGATATGAGGTGGAGTCTCGAATTACCTGTTGACTAAAGGTGGTGACCTGAAGGTTTGAATGGTGATCTATGAGTGTCAACTGGTCATCCTTATGAAAGGAAAAGTTTGCTATTCCCAGGAATGGATCAAGAGATGGTTCGGGAAGTAGCCTAGGACATGTGATTTCAATAGTTAAGGTTTGTTCTCTAAGCAAATAATGATCCACTTTCTCAAGAACTGGATTAGAGAATGATTCATGGGAGGGCCTATGGATGATGACCTCAAGACTTGAAATTTGACCTATGGGTGCGGAAAGGTATACTCTATAGAAGGGTAGGTCTGTCATGCGAAGGAAGGGGTCTGGGGCCATAAGGAGGACTTCTACAGGACTGGGTGAATCAATCCGCTCAAGACAAGGATGTTCAACTGAGATTACGGGAGAGACCTTAGTGGCTGGGCATGGGACAAGGTCCAATTGTAAGAGGCTTGATTCAGTCATCCTAAAGAGAGGATCTACCATAGGATGGGCAAACTTAAACAGTTCAGTGCAAAGATCTTCAATTGGTACTTGGGGAATGACTGTCATTAGAGGGTACGAACTGATAGCTCGGGCTAACACTATGAGTTCTTCCTGGGGGTATTTGACTAAAGAAACCTGGTTCTCATAAATCTCTTGAATTTCTGAACTAGGTCCTACCAGTTGGTTGCTTTCCAAGGTCTCCTCAGGTAAGGAACCAATAGTATCAATGTCACATTCTTCAAGTTCTTCCCCCTCATATTCATCAACTAGACTCAAGCCAGCATCATATACTTCCTCGATGCCATCTCCAATGGGTTTCGCGTCAGTGGTAATCGGGTCAACTGATTCTAGGCTTGTCATACCTAACCGTTCTTCCTCATTGGTAGGCTTGGGTTCTCCCTCATTAATGTCATCCTTAGGATTCTTACCACTTAGCTGTGCACAAGCCAGTCCTATGCATGGGCACTGACTAGATTTATGGCCTCTTTCTCCACAAAACAAACATTCTTGCGATATAGGAACCTGGGTCACACTGGGTTTCAAGCTAGTAGAGACCTTACTTGGGCATGGGTGTGGATCTAAATGGTTTGATCTAGAAGACTTGGGTTGTTGAGTGACTGGTCTAGAATATTGTAAGGACCTCTCATAGACACGATCCACACTATAGATATCTTGGTTAGGCTTCCTAAGGTTATGCTCGGGATCACGGTATAAGGTCCTCCTAGGCTCCTGGTATGGATGAGGTTTGGGCCTATTAAATTCTGGATCAGGGATCCAATTTTGATGTCTACATTTCTCAAGGACTTGGACTTGATCCCTAAGCTGGGTAAAATTCTCATGGACTTGTTCTTTACACTGGGTAACAGTAGCAGTCAAATCCTGGCTTAACTTGTTCATGCTCTCAGTAAGAGCTCTAACCATGGCCTCTAAATCAGGTTGGGTTTGACCAAGTTGGTAGGGCACTCCATTCCGGGTAGACATGATGCAAGCAAACACACAAAATGAGACTCAACTGAACGACTACGGGCTAACTAGACCTAGAGCCCAAACTAGATGCCCAATCAGAGTGGCAAGCTAGCCTGTAGTAACTCAAGACTCAGCCAGGCAGGTGTAAGGGGAGTGTTAGGTCCCTAATTGCCAATCCTAGACACCAATCAGTGATTGGCCAGGTAGGCGGACCAGCACACAAGCCCTTCGGGACGTAGTCCCTGAACCACCGTTCTAGACACTGAGTACAAAGCACACATAGAGTAACTAGACAAACTGACTCAACACTAGCCTTGACCCGACTTGTTGATGTCCCTAGCCCACTAGGGCAAATTAGGTCTAATCAATTTTTAGATTAAAGGCTTAGGTTCGAATGAGTGGGTGGTGGTTTTGGGCTAAGGAGAGGTTATCAACTCCTCCCCTTATCTTAGATGCTCAAATGCCCTTAAGATGAATTAAGAGATGAACACTCAAAAATAATTGGATTGCAGAACACAAAAATAGAGTTGCAGTAATTTAATTCTCAGAAATCGCACGGAAGTCAATAAATCATAGGAAAATTATGCAAATTAGATTCAATTATACCGGTTTCAGGAAAACAAAAATTACTGAATTTAAAGTTACTTGAAGTGAGAAATAATTCTTGCAACAGGGTAATTATGGGTTGAAAACAGAGCACTTCCCCGTTTACAATTCCTGCTACGAAGTTATAACCCAACGGATCCCCTACACGCCCTAGGAACACCCCATGGAATGGGAAGAGGAGGTTTGCACCTCGCTTCGTTCCTAGGACCGGATGTCCTGGGGAGTCTACTTCGAGCAGACAAAGTAAAAAGAGAGAGACTCAAATAAGCAATCAAACAGAAACCCTAGACAGGGCTCTGATACCAAAAATGATGCAGAACAAAGAACAAAAAAAGCGTATGCGGAAGTAAATTTAAGATTAATTTTTTTTTTTTAATTTCAGAAATTGGCTTTGACTCAAAGTAAAGCTAAACTAAGTTGAAGGAAACTAGGTAAGGATTGAAAGCACAATTTAGATGAAACTAAATTATCAGAGTAGTTCAGAAGTAACGGATCGCTGGGGGTTGAGAAACTCCCAGACCTAGGGTTTCGCTCTGAACTTTCAACAGGACAGAAATAAAGAGAAGAGATGGTTTACCAACCAGACAGTGATCTTCTCAGAATTTGGGTGGAAGAACTCTCTCGAGTAGATTGTTGGATCCTCGGATTCGGCTATCTTCGCAATGGATCCTCCAATACTGATCTTGTGGTTTGGTCGGCTTCTCCTGGACTCAAGATCTGGGAAGAAGAAAAACAAGTGAGGGATTCAGAGACTCAGGGAAGGATTTACCAGTTCGAAAAACTTGAAGGCTGATGTCGCTGAGATCCGGATTCTCTTGAAGGCTGATTCGATTCCCTCTGGAAAGAGCTTTGGATCTGAAGTATCCGGACTGTAGCTGGATGCTGGTGGTCGGCCTGGACTTGGAGAGAGAGGCCGTGGGAGGTGGGATATGCTAGGGTTTGATGGATTGAAGTGGATGG
>CM038049.1:90747526-90765026 GCA_021397845.1 Areca catechu | reverse complement strand
GGGCAACGGGAGCGCGCTGTCACGAGATGAGTGTTTTCTTGCTCAGACACCCGTGCGACGCCCCAGCATACCACACACCAAGGCCAGCCCTCCTGAGTCCTTTCCTCGGACATGCAGATAAACGTGCAGCAATCCAGCCACAAAGCCAAGCATGCACCTCAATTCCCCTGTCCAGTAACATTATCAAACTAAAAACATGCGACACCCTTAAGTTCCCGCAAGCAACCTGACCCTCATGCCAACTGCAATGCTCATGCACACCTTCGTGCCATAATATTATACTCTTCCCAAGAGTGCTCCGCAACCCAGCACCTCTATGCTGACCTGATGGCTTTGCTCCTGAAACCAAGTACTACTCCCACAAGTAGTCCCAAATCTGAGTTCCTTCATGCCATGACATAACCATTGTGCCTTTGATCTGCAAGCTACCATGCTACCCTTCAGAAATACACAGACCAAACTCACAAGACACGATCATGCAATGCCTTGACCTGATGGCTTTGCCCCTGAAGCCAAGTACTACTCACACAAGTAGTCCCAAATCTGAGTACCTTCGTGCCATGACATAACAACTGTGCCTCAGATCTGCAAACTACCATGCTGCCCTTCAGGGATACATAGACCAAACTCATAAGACACGATCATGCTATGCCTTCACTCTGCATGAAGCTCAGGTAAACCATCTCCAGTGTCGCCTAGCCGACCCACCAAGCCAACACGGCACATCGCTCCATAGAGCAATGAATGATCGAACACATTCCCAAACTCTCCCGGATTCTGCCTTTCCCATCTCTCCCACAAGCTCTTGTGTTCTGATCCCGGTCTTGCATCCTTAGCATGCCACCTATCAATGGCCATATCGCTCGACAATGTTCACAGCCTGTTCGCACATCACTGTACATTGCCACGGTTCTGAAGACCCGCAACTATATCGTCCAACATCCAATGTCCTCGACCGGCTCGCAACCAGTGCACTGCCATGATATTAGCATCCAAGTTTGCCCACCAAACTAAATATCTTCGACCGACTAGTCCTTGCATTTTGCTGTCCTCTCCTCGGCGTGACCCACTTGGTCATCCTTGATCCTTGGCCCAGCTCCAAGGCATAAATCCGACCGAACTTACATAAGCCACACTTTAACTCCATGGTCGACCGGCTCCCATGGATCCCCGCGAGACATCAACCTGGCCAATGCTCATGAGACTTGCCTGTTCAGGTAGGCCAACCCTTGCCCGACTAGATTCTCTATCGCCTCTTTGCTCCACCACAGAGATCAAGAACGCATAGAGTAGCCTGGACCACTCCTCGAGGATCAACCTCTCGGAAAGCCCCATCCCCGTACAATGTGGCCAACTCGTTCGACCATCATTGCCCCGAATGTCTCCACGCGAAACCATTCGGGCGTGGCACCTCCTTGTCTGCAACTGTGCCACGACGGACCCGTATCCTACAGGCCTGGGGGAGTCGGGAATACGGCCAAAGCCCCGCATCCCTTCTCAAAACCAAGAGGATCCCTTGAGTCAACACATATATCTTGGTGAACCACTGCCATGCCAAATATCAAGCTTCCCGAGTCCCCCGATATTATGCCATGACTATGCCATTTCATGGCGAACCATTACTCCCCTCACTACCCCAACAAGGCATCCAGCTAAACTCCACCCCTGGGGTTCCAAGGTATCGAGGAGCATTGCAAATTCTTTGTCAAGCCAAACCTTCGCAGTACCATGCCATGCCCATGCCGACACCCCATGCGACGAGCCCATGGCTAAGTCCGTGACAATTCTCCCCCACTCAAACTGTCGACGTCCTCGTCGATGTCCAAACCATTGCTTGGAATTTTGGTCACCATGACCAAAATCTTTTGTAGCCACTGTAACCCAGGTTCCTCGAGTTAGAGCTCCATGGCCTTGGTGTCCATGATCCTTTCTTCGCCACTGAGAATCCATCAAGCACCACACTGACTCTTCCATGGAACCAATAAACTGATGTCGGCCTCTGCCCTTGACATCCCCACAATCCTCTGATTGTTTAAACTGCAAGGCACTCCTCGAACTCCTCCAAGGCTTGACTCCTGATCACCTTAATCTGAGAGCGGCCACTGCTTCTTCTAAGCTCCATGCGATCCTTTGACCATCCAATTTCTTGGCACTCCTTGGACTCCTCCAAGGCTTGACTCCCGATCACCTTAATCTGAGAGCGGCCCCTGCTTCTTCTAAGCTCCTTGCGATCCTTTGACCATCCAATTTCTTGGCACTCCTTGGACTCCTCCAAGGCTTGACTCTCGATCACCTTAATCTGAGAGCGGCCACTGCCTTCATTATGCTCCTTTTAATGGTCTTCTCACCATCAACTTTGGCTTAAAATCCTTGCAGCACTCCTCGTACTCCTCCAAGGCTTAACTCTCGATAATCCTAATCTAAGAGCGACCACATTTCTGCCAAAGAATCCACCTTATGCTCACTTCTAGAAATATAGAATGGCACACCTAGGACTGTCTCCAAGGCTTAGCTCTTGTTCAATTGGACCTAGAAGCGGCCAACCCCATGAGTCACCCCTGGCAACCCTTCCTTAAGCGCTTGGTCTTGCTTCATACCCACCTTGCGACCCTATGGTAATTCCAACCTTTTTAATCAACACCATGCCTTTGGACCTTCCACACCACATTGGTGCCAAGTACTAGCAAGTTGCCTCCATTTCCATGCACTGTCCCATACCAATGCAAATCCACAGCTGCTACCAAGCAGGACCTTGATATCCGTTCAAGATCACTTCCTACCTTGCTCAAGTCCCTCAACATAACAGTCTTCACTCTGAGCACCAACTATCTGTCTCTGCAGAACTACAATCCATGCTGCTTCCTGGTCTACTCAGCCTGTCTTTACTGCCTCTTGTGTCTTCACCTCGAGCCCAAAGTACCAATGTAAGGCTACCCCACTGGCCTGCCTCACTCCTCTGACTACAGTACCTCGACACCCTCTTGCATCTAACATCTGAGCTTGATAATGCCTCACAGCATGTCCAATATCCTTGCCTGCACCTGGCAAATAATTTTATGTCTCTAGTACTTCGGCTTCCCATACCTTCACCCTGAGAGCAGTTCCACTGAAGTTCAATTCAAATTTGCCATTCAAGTGCTTCCGCATCACAGCTGCCCACACAAGAGATGGCTCTTTCCAATGTCCCACATTTTTATTCACCTGAGGCCCTCGACTCTCCAAGTCTTCACCTCAGCCTACACTTTATAAATTTCGGATGCTACATCTTTCTTTTGCACTGTAGATACACCCTAGTACCTCAGTCCATATCCCAAGCTTTTGCCTCTATGGAAATTCTGGTCCCTCGAGATGCTCTGCCTTGCACTTTGCATATAGCCCAGCTGCTTCAGCATTCACAAGCACTCTTCACCCTGAATTCCATCATGTAGCCATAACTGGTGGACCTTCACATATGCGGGATACCATCCACACATGCGATCGATGAGCAACCTTAAGCATTTAGCACCGAGCACATCGCCACTGCAACATGCTCCCCACTCTGAGTCGTTGACACCCATAATAAACACAAATGTCCAGCTCCTCTAACACTGGATCTCCAGCTCTCTCTGGATTTTCTCTTGCTTTGGATATCCCCGTATCAACAGCTACAATCAGCACAATGTCGACCAACGACTGAGCAACCTGGCTCTGATACCACTTGTCACGGGGTGAGTGTTTTCTTGCGCAGACACCCGTGCGACACCCCAGCATACCACACACCAAGGCTAGCCCTCCTGAGTCCTTTCCTCGGACATGCAGATAAACGTGCAGCAATCCAGCCACAAAGCCAAGCATGCACCTCAATTCCCCTGTCCAGTAACATTATCAAACTAAAAACATGCGACACCCTTAAGTTCCCGCAAGCAACCTGACCCTCATGCCAACTGCAACACTCATGCGCACCTTCGTGCCATAATATTATACTCTTCCCAAGAGTGCTCCGCAACCCAGCACCTCTATGCTGACCTGATGGCTTTGCTCCTGAAGCCAAGTACTACTCCCACAAGTAGTCCCAAATCTGAGTTCCTTCATGCCATGACATAACCATTGTGCCTCTGATCTGCAAGCTACCATGCTGCCCCTTCAGAAATACACAGACCAAACTCACAAGACACGATCATGCAATGCCTTGACCTGATGGCTTTGCCCCTGAAGACAAGTACTACTCACACAAGTAGTCCCAAATCTGAGTACCTTGGTGCCATGACATAACCACTGTGCCTTAGATCTGCAAACTACCATGCTGCCCTTCAGGGATACATAGACCAAACTCACAAGACACGATCATGTAATGCCTTCACTCCGCATGAAGCTCAGGTAAACCATCTCCAGTGTCGCCTAGCCGACCCGCCAAGCCAACACGGCACATCGCTCCATAGAGCAATGAATGATCGAACACATTTCCAAGCTCTCCCGGATTCTGCCTTTCCCATCTCTCCCACAAGCTCTTGTGTTCTGATCCCGGTCTTGCATCCTTAGCATGCCACCTATCAATGGCCATATCGCTCGACAATGTTCACAGCCTGTTCGCACATCACTGTACATTGCCACGGTTCTGAAGACCCGCAACTATATCGTCCAACATCCATTGTCCTCGACCGGCTCGCAACCAGTGCACTGCCATGATATTAGCATCCAAGTTTGCCCACCAAAATAAATATCATCGACCGACTAGTCCTTGCATTTTGCGGTCCTCTCCTCAGCGTGACCCACTTGGTCATCCTTGATCCTTGGCCCAGCTCCAAGGCATAAATCCGACCGAACTTACATAAGCCACACTTTAACTCCATGGTCGACCGGCTCCCATGGATCCCCGCGAGACATCAACCTGGCCAATGCTCACGAGACTTGCCTGTTCAGGTAGGCCAACCCTTGCCCGACTAGATTCTCTATCGCCTCTTTGCTCCACCACAGAGATCAAGAACGCATAGAGTAGCCTGGACCACTCCTCAAGGATCAACCTCTCGGAAAGCCCCATCCCCGTATAATGTGGCCAACTCGTTCGACCATCATTGCCCCGAATGTCTCCACGCGAAACCATTCGGGCGTGGCACCTCCTTGTCTGCAACTGTGCCACGACGGACTCGTATCCTACAGGCCTGGGGGAGTCGGGAATACGGCCAAAGCCCCGCATCCCTTCTCAAAACCAAGAGGATCCCTTGAGTCAACACATATATCTTGGCGAACCACTGCCATGCCAAATATCAAGCTTCCCGAGTCCCCCGATATTATGCCACGACTGTGCCATTTCATGGCGAACCATTACTCCCCTCACTACCCCAACAAGGCATCCAGCTAAACTCCACCCCTGGGGTTCCAAGGTATCGAGGAGCATTACAAATTCTTTGTCAAGCCAACCCTTCGCAATACCATGCCATGCCCATGCCGACACCCCATGCGACGAGCCCATGGCTAAGTCCGTGACAACGCGCACGCGGGTCGTGGCACGGGCGTGCGCGGGTCATGCCACCGCTGGGCGTGCACAAGGGCACTGTGGGCTTGCGCACGTGCGGGGTCATGGCACGGGCATGCGCGGGTCACCGGGCGTGCGTAGGCGTGGGTCACGGCGCGGGCGTGCGCGGGTCACGGAGCTGCCATGCGCAAGTCAACGGGCGCGTGCCACGACACGGGTGTGCGTGGGTCACGGCACCGTCGGGCGCAAGGCAACGTGTGCGGGTCACAGCACTGGCATGCACGGGCCACAGCACGGGCATGCACGGGTCACGGAGCAACCGGGCACGGGTCGCCCGGCGCGTGCGCGGGTCACGGCGCAGGCTTACACGGGTCACGGCGCTGCCGGGCTCGGGTCACCGGGCACGCGCATGGGCCACGGCACTGGCATGCACGGGCATGCCACGGGCGTGCGCGGGTCATGGCGCTTCCGGGCGCGGGTCACGGCACGGGCGTGCGCGGGTCACCGGGCACACGTGCGGGTCACGGCGCCGCCGGGCGTGCACGCGCGGGTCATGGCAAGGGCGCACGCGAGTCACGGGGCCGCCTGGCGCGTGTCACCCGGCGTGCGCGCGGGTCGTGGCACGGGCTTGCACGGGTCACGGTGCTGCCGGGCACGAGGAGCCGGGCGCGGGCCATGGCACGGATGGGCGCAAGGCACGCGCGGGTCGTGCCAAGGGCGTGCGCCGGTCAAGGCACGGGCGGGTGCGAGGCACCGAGCTCGCACGAGGGCACGGCGCGCGCTGGTCATGCCACGGGCCGGTGCATAGCACTGGGCATGATGCAGAACAAAGAACAAAGAAGCGTATGCGGAAGTAAAACTAAGATTAATTCTTTTTTTTTTTTATTTTAGAAATTGGCTTCGACTCAAAGTAAAGCTAAACTACGTTGAAGGAAACTAGGTAAGGATTGAAAGCACAGTTTAGAAGAAACTAAATTATCAGAGTAGTTCAGAAGTAACGGTTCGCTGGGGGTTGAGAAACTTCCAGACCTAGGGTTTCGCTCTGAACTTTCAACAGAACAGAAATAGAGAGGAGAGATGGTTTACTAACCAGACAGTGATCTTCTCAGGATTTTGGTGGAAGAACTCTCTCGAGCAGATTGTTGGATCCTCGGATTCGGCTATCTTCGCAATGGATCCTCCAATACTGGCCTGTGGTTTGGTCGGCTTCTCCTGGACTCAAGATCTGGGAAAGAAGAGGAACAAGTGATGGAATTCAGAAACTCAAGAAAAGATTTTACCAGGTTGAAGAACTTGAAAGCCGAAGTTGCTGAAATCAGGATTCTCCTGGAGGCCGATCTGACTTCCTCTTAGAATTACTGTAGATCTGAAGTATCTGGACCGGAGCTGGATGCTGGTGGCCGGCCTGGACTTGGAGAGGGTGGCCGTGAGAAGAGGAATAGACTAGGGCTTGGTGGAAAGAGAGGGTGATGGCGGCTAGGGTTTGGGAGTGGAGTGGCTAACCTAGGGTTTGGGGTTTTGGAGATCTCTCACCTCCTCAAGGTTCCAGGGGAACCCGGATTTACTCCCTCACGGAGCTCAACACCTGGAAGCAAGTGCGGAAAAGAGAAAACACAAGTTTGCTCATAAAAAAATTTCTTTCATTCATCTGATTGGTGTAAACTTACAAGAGGGGTTTAATTGATAAGGCTTTACAAGGAAGGAGGTGATGGGGACATCATCCTGCACGAATCTCGGAGCAGCACAAATTTCAGAGCAGCAAATAAATTTGAAAAATAAATTTAGGATTTATCTTTTATTTGAAATTTAAATTAGGATTTTGTTGGTTATGATTGAGATATGGATAGGCTTATCTTATCCTATCTTTTATTTGAAATTTAAATTAGGATTTTGTTGGTTATGATTGAGATATGGATAGGCTTATCTTATCCTATCTTGTATTTAAATTTGAGTTATCCCTATCCTGTATTCAAATTCAAATGAGGGTTATGGAGCTTATAAATAACCCCTCATTCCTATTGTAAAAAGGGAGAGAAGAAATTGAATTTTTGGGATTTGGTTTGTCAGTTGGTTTGGCAGTTGTTGTTCAGGGCTATGGCCCATTATGTCTTCACCTGCAGGTGTTGATGTTGTCTTTGTCCTTCGGGACATCATAGGGGCGTGATGCCCTAGTTATCCCTCCATCTTCGTTTTCCTCCACGTTCTTTGAAATCCCCCTCATGGCTCCAGGAGTGACCTGGGTGGCAGGTGAAATACCCTGGGCTCCGCGTGTAGTGAGATGGGTTGTAGGTGAGATACCCTAGACTGCATGTAGTGAGGTGGGTGGTAGGTATAATGCCCTAGAGGTGTGAAGTCTCTCTGTGAGAGTGGGTTTCAGGGTTCGTGGTAGTCCATCCTCGTTATCCTCCATCCCTATTTTTTTCCTTCGTCACCACCATAAAGAAATCAGAAAATAGAAAAAAAAAATAGGATACCCTAATCTTCGGCGACTTCTTAGCTCGCCGACGATCCTATCCCTATCCCGTGCCCCATCAACTTGGTATCAGAGCCTAGACGGATTAGGGTACGTTTCTTCTTCCCAACTCTTTTCTATGTTGACACCCCCTGCTACCATCGCTCGTGAAGACCGTCTCCGTCGCCTGCAGCCGATCCAGAAGATGTCGCCGACAGAGTCGAGTTCTCCCCACCTCAGGAGAATGATGGGGACATCATCCTGCACGAATCTCGGAGCAGCACAAATTTCAGAGCAGCAAATAAATTTGAAAAATAAATTTAGGATTTATCTTTTATTTGAAATTTAAATTAGGATTTTGTTGGTTATGATTGAGATATGGATAGGCTTATCTTATCCTATCTTTTATTTGAAATTTAAATTAGGATTTTGTTGGTTATGATTGAGATATGGATAGGCTTATCTTATCCTATCTTGTATTTAAATTTGAGTTATCCCTATCCTGTATTCAAATTCAAATGAGGGTTATGGAGCTTATAAATAACCCCTCATTCCTATTGTAAAAAGGGAGAGAAGAAATTGAATTTTTGGGATTTGGTTTGTCAGTTGGTTTGGCAGTTGTTGTTCAGGGCTATGGCCCATTATGTCTTCACCTGCAGGTGTTGATGTTGTCTTTGTCCTTCGGGACATCATAGGGGCGTGATGCCCTAGTTATCCCTCCATCTTCGTTTTCCTCCACGTTCTTTGAAATCCCCCTCATGGCTCCAGGAGTGACCTGGGTGGCAGGTGAAATACCCTGGGCTCCGCGTGTAGTGAGATGGGTTGTAGGTGAGATACCCTAGACTGCATGTAGTGAGGTGGGTGGTAGGTATAATGCCCTAGAGGTGTGAAGTCTCTCTGTGAGAGTGGGTTTCAGGGTTCGTGGTAGTCCATCCTCGTTATCCTCCATCCCTATTTTTTTCCTTCGTCACCACCATAAAGAAATCAGAAAATAGAAAAAAAAAATAGGATACCCTAATCTTCGGCGACTTCTTAGCTCGCCGACGATCCTATCCCTATCCCGTGCCCCATCAACTTGGTATCAGAGCCTAGACGGATTAGGGTACGTTTCTTCTTCCCAACTCTTTTCTATGTTGACACCCCCTGCTACCATCGCTCGTGAAGACCGTCTCCGTCGCCTGCAGCCGATCCAGAAGATGTCGCCGACAGAGTCGAGTTCTCCCCACCTCAGGAGAATGATGGGGACATCATCCTGCACGAATCTCGGAGCAGCACAAATTTCAGAGCAGCAAATAAATTTGAAAAATAAATTTAGGATTTATCTTTTATTTGAAATTTAAATTAGGATTTTGTTGGTTATGATTGAGATATGGATAGGCTTATCTTATCCTATCTTTTATTTGAAATTTAAATTAGGATTTTGTTGGTTATGATTGAGATATGGATAGGCTTATCTTATCCTATCTTGTATTTAAATTTGAGTTATCCCTATCCTGTATTCAAATTCAAATGAGGGTTATGGAGCTTATAAATAACCCCTCATTCCTATTGTAAAAAGGGAGAGAAGAAATTGAATTTTTGGGATTTGGTTTGTCAGTTGGTTTGGCAGTTGTTGTTCAGGGCTATGGCCCATTATGTCTTCACCTGCAGGTGTTGATGTTGTCTTTGTCCTTCGGGACATCATAGGGGCGTGATGCCCTAGTTATCCCTCCATCTTCGTTTTCCTCCACGTTCTTTGAAATCCCCCTCATGGCTCCAGGAGTGACCTGGGTGGCAGGTGAAATACCCTGGGCTCCGCGTGTAGTGAGATGGGTTGTAGGTGAGATACCCTAGACTGCATGTAGTGAGGTGGGTGGTAGGTATAATGCCCTAGAGGTGTGAAGTCTCTCTGTGAGAGTGGGTTTCAGGGTTCGTGGTAGTCCATCCTCGTTATCCTCCATCCCTATTTTTTTCCTTCGTCACCACCATAAAGAAATCAGAAAATAGAAAAAAAAAAATAGGATACCCTAATCTTCGGCGACTTCTTAGCTCGCCGACGATCCTATCCCTATCCCGTGCCCCATCACCCAGACCTCTTGGAGAGATACCAGAGCCAACTTGATCCATACTCGACAGAGTCGAGTTCCTCCCACCCTAGGAGAATTGGTGCGGGCACCAGACTCAGAAGAAGACTTCAGAGCTCCATCTGGATCTCTGATTAACCTTGCCCGAAAAAAATAAATTAGGGTTTTTGGTTTGTAATAAGAGTTGACTAGATCAACTCAATTTAGCTTGAGTCTACATTACCTGCATTTTATTTTGTTGAGTCATGTTGACTCAGTAGTGGACTAGGGTTTCAACCTGGGATGTTAAATTTTCTCCCAAGATCAGGCAAGTCGACACCACACTCCCAGCCACACTCCCAGTCCAAGGGGCGCCATATCTGCATCCAGCAGCCTTTGGTCCCCACTCCACAGATGGCAACTTTTTTCTTTCATGCGCCAGATAAAGAGAAGTCCACCAAGAGACCACAAATCAGGGGGGGCGGCCAAGACTTTCCCAAGAAACCCAAAGCAAAGAAGGGAAGAAATTCTCTTGGAAGAGAACTTCAAGGGGGCGCCCACTACCTGCCAAAGACATCCGAAACAAAGATGGGAAGGACCTTGACATAGGGAGGAAGAAAAGGAGGAGTCCAAAAGAGTTGATCCATGGAAGGGAAGAAATTTTTCTTGAAGATCCAAGCAAGGTGGCGCCATCTACCTGCCTTTTATAACCCAAATCCAATTTTTTTGGTACCTTGGCCGACCATATGTGTATGATTTACCCTAATTTGTAGATCCCCTCCTTTTAGTCCCACATGGGAAGATGTGAAACCCTCCTGATGGGGCACGGGATAGGGATAGGATCGTCGGCGAGCTAAGAAGTCACCGAAGATTAGGGTATCCTATTTTTTTTTCTATTTTCTGATTTCTTTATGGTGGTGACGAAGGAAAAAATAGGGATGGAGGATAACGAGGATGGACTACCACGAACCCTGAAACCCACTCTCACAGAGAGACTTCACACCTCTAGGGCATTATACCTGCCACCCACCTCACTACATGCAGTCTAGGGTATCTCACCTACCACCCATCTCACTACACGCGGAACCCAGGGTATTTCACCTGCCACCCAGGTCACTCCTGGAGCCATGAGGGGGATTTCAAAGAACGTGGAGGAAAACAAAATGGGGGGATAACTAGGGCATCACGCCCCTACGAAGTCCCGAAGGACAAAGACAACATCAACACCTGCAGGTGAAGACATAATGGGCCATAGCCCTGAACAACAACTGCCAAACCAACTGACAAACCAAATCCCAAAAATTCAATTTCTTCTCTCCCTTTTTACAATAGGAATGAGGGGTTATTTATAAGCTCCATAACCCTCATTTGAATTTGAATACAGGATAGGGATAACTCAAATTTAAATACAAGATAGGATAAGATAAGCCTATCCATATCTCAATCATAACCAACAAAATCCTAATTTAAATTTCAAATAAAAGATAGGATAAGATAAGCCTATCCATATCTCAATCATAACCAACAAAATCCTAATTTAAATTTCAAATAAAAGATAAATCCTAAATTTATTTTTCAAATTTATTTGCTGCTCTGAAATTTGTGCTGCTCCGAGATTCGTGCAGGATGATGTCCCCATCATTCTCCTGAGGTGGGGAGAACTCGACTCTGTCGGCGACATCTTCTGGATCGGCTGCAGGCGACGGAGACGGTCTTCACGAGCGATGGTAGCAGGGGGTGTCAACATAGAAAAGAGTTGGGAAGAAGAAACGTACCCTAATCCGTCTAGGCTCTGATACCAAGTTGATGGGGCACGGGATAGGGATAGGATCGTCGGCGAGCTAAGAAGTCACCGAAGATTAGGGTATCCTATTTTTTTTTCTATTTTCTGATTTCTTTATGGTGGTGACGAAGGAAAAAATAGGGATGGAGGATAACGAGGATGGACTACCACGAACCCTGAAACCCACTCTCACAGAGAGACTTCACACCTCTAGGGCATTATACCTGCCACCCACCTCACTACATGCAGTCTAGGGTATCTCACCTACCACCCATCTCACTACACGCGGAACCCAGGGTATTTCACCTGCCACCCAGGTCACTCCTGGAGCCATGAGGGGGATTTCAAAGAACGTGGAGGAAAACGAAATGGGGGGATAACTAGGGCATCACGCCCCTACGAAGTCCCGAAGGACAAAGACAACATCAACACCTGCAGGTGAAGACATAATGGGCCATAGCCCTGAACAACAACTGCCAAACCAACTGACAAACCAAATCCCAAAAATTCAATTTCTTCTCTCCCTTTTTACAATAGGAATGAGGGGTTATTTATAAGCTCCATAACCCTCATTTGAATTTGAATACAGGATAGGGATAACTCAAATTTAAATACAAGATAGGATAAGATAAGCCTATCCATATCTCAATCATAACCAACAAAATCCTAATTTAAATTTCAAATAAAAGATAGGATAAGATAAGCCTATCCATATCTCAATCATAACCAACAAAATCCTAATTTAAATTTCAAATAAAAGATAAATCCTAAATTTATTTTTCAAATTTATTTGCTGCTCTGAAATTTGTGCTGCTCCGAGATTCGTGCAGGATGATGTCCCCATCACTGGGTCCAGCTCTTGTAACTCTTCTCAGGAGATCCAAGAGTCATCAGAATCTAGCCTTCCTAGCCAGCGGACCAGGTATCTTTGGTATCCTCGATTACGAGTAGAGATAACCTGATCATCCAGGATCTTTTCAATCTGCTCTTTCCTCACAGGCCAATTTGTTGGTGGACACACAGGGTCAGGTTCACTCTCAAGAGCAGGATTAGGTTCAAAAGCCTCACTGGAAATCACAGCTGGCTCCCTATACTCTACTAGGTCTGTAATGTTGAAAGTGGAGATAATGCCTAGTTCTGGAGGCAACTCGAGCACATAGGCATTGGATCCTACTCTCTTTACCACTCTAAATGGTCCAGCTCCCCTAGCATGTAACTTTCTAATGGTTCCAGGAGGAAACCGTTCAGGCCTTAACCTAATCATTACATAGTCTCCTTCGTCAAAAGTTTTGACTCGCCTTTGAGAATCGGCCAATTTCTTATAAGTTTCGTTACTTAAATTTATTTTGGCTTGAATTTGTTTATGCAAGTCTTTTATATGCTGTGCAAAAACTTCAGCAGACTCGGAGACCCGTGTGTGGACTGGTAAAGGAGCTAGGTCAAGAGGTGTGTGGGGTTTGTAACCATGCACAATTTCAAATGGACTTTTACCCGTAGACCTATTGACCGAGTCATTATATGCAAATTCAGCTCTAGGTAAGTACAAATCCCAGTTCCTAATATTTTCACCAACAAGACACCTTAGCAGATTGCCTAAACTACGGTTCACTACTTCGGTTTGGCCATCAGTCTGGGGATGATAGGCAGTTGAAAACTTAAATTTCGTCCCTAACTTATGCCAAAGGGTTTTCCAGAAATAGCTGGTGAACCGAACATCCCTATCTGAAACAATGGTCTTGGGTAGGCCATGGAGTCGAACTATCTCATTAAAGAACAGGGTGGCTACCTTAGACGCATCAAATGTTTGGGAACAAGGCAAGAAATGGGCCATCTTGGAAAATCGGTCTACTACAACACAGATAGAGTCATGCCTCCTCTGGGTCTTAGGCAAACCTAACACAAAGTCCATGCTCACATCTTGCCAAGGACGATCTGGGACAGGGAGTGGGGTATAAAGGCCGGTGTTCTGTTTTCGCTGTTTGGCAACAACGCAGGTCCGACACCTAGCCACAATGTGTGCTACATCTCTTTTTAAGCTAGGCCAGAAAAAATGGTCTTCAATAGCCAGGGTGGTCTTATCTTTTCCGAAATGGCCAGCTAAACCTCCAGCATGAGTTTCCCAAATCAAGAATTCCCTAAGAGAGGTTCTAGGGATGCAAAGCCTATTCTTAAAGAACAGAAAGCCATCTAAAAGGGAATAATCCTTATGTTCACTAGATGGTCCTTGAGTTAGATCCTGGTATACAGTCTTGAAATCCGGACATGACTCATATTCTTCTTTGATTTGCTCAAACCCTATGACTTCAGCCCTAACAGAATTCAACAACAAAGATCGACGACTAAGGGCATCAGCTACCTTATTTTCAGACCCAGCCTTATGCTTCAAAACAAAAGTATAGGACTGGATATACTCTACCCACTTAGCATGCCTAGGGTTAAGCTTCTTTTGAGAATTCAAGAATCTAAGAGCCTCATGGTCCGAAAACAGCACAAATTCTTGCGGTAGCAAATAATGTCTCCAGTAACGCAAAGCTTGCACTACCACATAAAATTCCTTATCATAGATAGAATACCTAAGCTTAGCATCATTAAGTTTTTCACTAAAGAATGCTACGGGATGGTTCTCTTGGCTTAGGACTCCACCTATACCTACTCCTAAAGCATCGCAGGCAACCTCAAATACCTTTGAAAAGTCTGGTAGTCTCAAAATGGGTGCCTGGGTCATCCTATCCTTAAGATCTAGGAAGGCTTTATGGGCTGCTTTGGTCCACTGAAATTCTCCCTTCCTGATGCAGTCTGTGATAGGAGCAACTACGGTACTAAACCCCTTGATGAATCGCCTATAGAAGGTAGCCAAGCCATGGAAACTTCTGACTTCATGCACACTGGTCGGCTCTGGCCATTCTACTATGGACCTAATCTTTTCAGGGTCGGCAACCACGCCGTCAGGGGTTACAACAAATCCAAGGAAGATAATTCTACTAGTCATAAATTCATACTTTTTGAGATTACCGTAGAGACTATCATTCCTCAAAACTTGACAGACTTGTCTAAGGTGGCCTAGGTGATCTGCAGGGGTCTTACTATAGATCAGGATGTCATCAAAATAGACCACTACAAACTTCCCTATGAAAGCTCTAAGTACCTGGGTCATAATCCCCATGAAAGTACTAGGGGCATTGGACAACCCAAAAGGCATAACAACCCATTCATAGAGACCATCCCTAGTTTTGAAGGCTGTCTTCCACTCATCCCCTGATCTAATCCTAACCTGATGATAGCTGCTCTTGAGATCAATTTTAGAAAAAACCATGGCACCGGCCATCATATCAAGCATGTCATCTAGTCTAGGGATGGGGAACCTATACTTGATTGTGATCTTATTGATGGCACGACTGTCAACACACATCCTCCACGTGCCATCCTTCTTCGGGGTTAGAAGTGCAGGGACTGCACAAGGGCTAAGACTCTCTATAATGAACCCCTTCCTCAACAATTTGCCAACCTGCTTTTGCAGTTCTTTATGCTCAGATGGATTCATCCTATAATGGGGCAAGTTGGGTAAAGTAGCTCCTGGGACTAAATCTATGGAATGCTGAATATCCCTAAGAGGTGGAAGGTGGTCTGGCAGATCCTCGGGAAAAACATCCTCAAATTCTTCTAATAAAGGCTTAACTTCCTGAGGAGGCTCTGAGGGTGTAGGAGTCCTAAGTTCCTTAGCAGTCAACATCCAAATGGGTGAACCACTATGAATTTCTTGTTCTAAATCCTTGGCACTAATTAGGTTCACTCCAGTCTTCATCTCTCTAACCTTATTGGTTCCTTTAGCTACCTTGTCCTTAGGAGGGACTGAATGGATTGTGATTTTCTTCCCATTGAAGCTACCGTCCAGATCCGTCGGGCAAAAAATGCGGCCGTGCGCGCGCGGAACCAAGGTCGTTGTGCGATGGTCCGTTCGACCTCCCGGTCCCGCTCCATCGCCTCCGTCCGGATCCTTCGTGCGAAATCGCAGCTGCGCGCGCGCGGAACCAAGGTCGGTGTGCGATGGTCCGGTCGACCTCCCGGTCCCGCTCCATCATCGCTGTCCGGATCCCTCGGGCGAAAAATGCGGTCGCGCGCGCGCGAAACCAAGGTCGGTGCGCTCTTTGGTCCGGTCGACCTCCCAGTCCTGCTCCATCGGCCCCGTCCGGATCCCTCGGGCAAAAAATGCGGTCGCGCGTGCATGGAACCAAGGTCGTTGTGCGATGGTCTGGTCGACCTCCCGGTCCCGCTCCATCGCCTCTGTCCGGATCCTTTGGGCAAAATCACGGCCGCGCGCGCGCGGAACCAAGGTCGGTGTGCGATGGTTCGGTCGACCTCCCGGTCCCGCTCCATCATCGCCGTCCGGATCCCTCAGACGAAAAATGCGGCCGCACGCGCACGGAACCAAGGTCGGTGCTCTCTTTGGTCCGGTCGACCTCCCGGTCCCGCTCCATCGCCTCCGTCCGGATCCTTCGGGCGAAATCGCGGCCGCGCGCGCGCGGAACCAAGGTCGGTGTGTGATGGTCCGGTCGACCTCCCGGTCCCGCTCCATCATCGCCGTCTGGATCCCTCAGGCGAAAAACGTGGCCGCGCACATGCGGAACCAAGGTCGGTGCGCTCTTTGGTCCGGTCGACCTCCCGGTCCCGCTTATCGCCTCCGTCCGGATCCTTTGGGCGAAATCACGGCCGCGTGCGCACGGAACCAAGGTCGGTGTGCGATGGTCCGGTCGACCTCCCGGCCCCGCTCCATCGTCGCCGTCTGGATCCCTCGGGCAAAATCGCGGCCGCGCGCGCGCGGAATTAATGTCGGTTTTCGATGGTCCGGTCGACCTCCCGGTCCCGCTCCATCATCGCCGTCCGGATCCCTCGGGCGAAAAACGTGGCCACGCGCGCGCGGAACCAAGGTCGGTGCGCTCTTTGGTACGGTCGACCTCCCGGTCCCGCTCCATCGGCCCCGTCCGGATACTTCGGGCAAAAAACGTGGCCGTGCGCGCGCGGAACCAAGGTCGTTGTGCGATGGTCTGGTCGACCTCCCGGTCCCGCTCCATCGCCTCCGTCCGGATCCTTCGGGCGAAATCGCGGTCGCGCGCGTGCGGAACCAAGGTCGGTGTGCGATGGTCCGGTCGACCTCCCGGTCCGTCCGGATCCTTCGGGCGAAATCGCTGCCGCGCGCGCGCGGAACCAAGGTCGGTGTGCGATGGTCCGGTCGACCTCCCGGTCCCGCTCCATCGCCTCCGTCCGGATCCTTCGGGCGAAATAGCGGCCACGCGCGAGCGGAACCAAGGTCGGTTTTCGATGGTCCGGTCGACCTCCCGTTCCCGATCCATCATCGCCGTCCGGATCCCTCGAGCGAAAAATGCGACCGCGCACGCGCGGAACCAAGGTCGGTGCGCTCTTTGGTCCGGTCGACCTCCCGGTCCCGCTCCATCACCGTCGTCCGGATCTCTTGGACGAAAATAGGGGCCGCGCGCGTGCGGAACCAAGTTCGGTGTGCGATGGTCCGGTCGACCTCCCGGTCCCGCTCCATCGCCTCCGTCCGGATCCCTGGGGCGAAAAATGCGGCCGCATGCACGCGGAACCAAGGTCGGTGCGCTCTTTGGTCCGGTCGACCTCCCGGTCCCGCTCCATCGGCCCCGTCCGGATCCCTCGGGCAAAAATCGCGACCGCGCGCGCGCGCAGAACCAAGGTCGGTGCGCTCTTTGGTCCGGTCGACCTCGCGGTCCCGCTCCGTTGGCCCTGTCCTTCTTGGT
>CM038049.1:90702526-90737526 GCA_021397845.1 Areca catechu | reverse complement strand
GGGCACGCGCACGGGCGCGGGCGTGCGCGGGTCCTGGCAGCGCCGGGCGCGTGTCCTGGCAGCTCCGGGCGCGGGGCACCGGGCGCGCGCACGGGCGCGGGCGGGTGCGGGTCCTGGCAGCGCCGGGCACGGGGCACCGGGCGCACGCACGGACGTGGGTCTTGGCAGCGACGGGTGCGGGGCACCGGGCGTGCGCACGGGCGTGGCGCTGCCAGGACCCGCGCGGGCATGCACAGGTCACGGAGCTGACGTGTGCAATTCAACGGGCATGTGCCACGGTGCGGGCGTGCGCGGGTCATGGTACTGGCGTGCGCGGGCCATGGCACGGGCGTGCACGGGTCACAGAGCAGCAGGGCGCAGGTCGCCCGGCGCGCGCGCGGGTCGTGGCGCGGGCTTGCACGGGTCACGGCGCTGCTGGGCTCGGGTCACCGGGTGCGCGCGCGGGCCACGGCACTGGCGTGCGTGGGCATGCCACGGGCGTGCGCGGGTCATGGCGCTTCCGGGCGTGGGTCACGGCACGGGTGTGCGCGGGTCACGGGCGCGCGCGCGGGTCACGGCGTCGCCGGGCGCTCGCACGCGGGTCATGGCAAGGGCGCGTGCGGGTCACGGGGCCGCCTGGCGCGTGTCACCCAGCACGAGCGCGGGTCGTGGCACGGGCTTGCACGGGTCACGGCGCTGCCGGGCGTGAGGAGCCGAGCGCGGGCCATGGCACGGGTGGGCTCAAGGCACGCGCGGGTCGTGCCAAGGGCGTGCGCCGGTCAAGGCACGGGCGGGTGCGAGGCACCGAGCTCGCACGAGGGCACGGCGCGTGCCGGTCCTGGCACGGCGCGCGCTGGTCATGGCACGGGCCGGTGCATAGCACCGGGCGCGCGCGGGTCTAGGCACGGGCGTGAGCGGGTCACGGCACCACCGGGCGCGGGCGTGCACGGGTCGCGGCACCGCCGGGTGCATGGCCACGGCCGCGTGCAAGGGAGCGAGCGTGCACGGGTCATGGCACCGGCAGGTGCAAGGCCCCGGGCGTGCGCAGGTCGTGGCACCGCCGGGCACAAGGGGCCGGGCGCGGGCGTGCACGGGTCATGGCACCGGCGGGCGCAAGGCCCCGGAAGTGTGCAAGAGCGCGGGCGTGCGCGGGTCACGGCGCTGCCGGGCGCAAGGGGCAGCGCGCGGGCGTGCACGGGTCATGGCACGGGCGTGCGCGGGTCAACGGACGCGCGCTCGCCCAGGTCATGGCACGGGCGTGCGCGGGTCATGGCACCGGAGTGCATGGGTCACCGGGCGCGTGCGCGCATGTGTCATGGCACGGGCGTGCGCGGGTCAAGGCACGGGAGTGTGCGGGTAACCCAGCGCGCGCGCCCGGGTCATGGCACGGGCGTGCGGGGGTCCCGGCACCGCCGGGTCCCGGCTCACCCGGCGCGCGCGCGGGCCACGGCACTGGCGTGCGCGGGCATGCCACGGGCATGCGTGGGTCACGGCGCTTCCGGGCGCGGGTCACGGCACAGGCGTGCGCGGGTCACCAGGCGCGCACGCGAGTCACGGCGCCTCCGGGCGTGCGCGCGCGGGTCATGGCAAGGGCGCGCGCGGGTCACGGGGCCGCCTGGCGCGTGTCACCCGGCGCGCGCGGGTCGTGGCACGGGCTTGCACGGGTCACGGTGTTGCCGGGCGCGAGGAGCCGGGCGCGGGCCATGGCACGGGCGGGCGCAAGGCACGCGCGGGTCGTGCCAAGGGCGTGCGCCGGTCTCGGCACGGGCGGGTGCGAGGCACCGAGCTTGCACGAGGGCACGGTGCGTGCCGGTCCTGGCACGGCACGCGCTGGTCATGGCACGGGCCGGTGCATAGCACCGGGCGCGCGCGTGGGTCTTGGCACGGGCGTGAGCGGGTCACGGCACCGCCGGGTGCGGGCACCGGGCGCGGGCGTGCACGGGTCGCGGCACCACCGGGCGCAAGGCCACAGCCGCACGCAAGGGAGCGGGCGTGCGCGGGTCTTGGCACCGGCGGGCGCAAGGCCCCGGGCGTGCGCGGGTCGTGGCACCGCCGGGCGCAAGGGGCCAGGCGCAGACGTGCATGGGTCATGGCACCGGCGGGCGCAAGGCCCCGGGCGTGTGCAAGAGCGCGGGCGTGCGCGGGTCACGGCGCTGCCGGGCGCAAGGGGCAGCGCGCGGGCGTGCACGGGTCATGGCAAGGGCGTGCTCGGGTCACCGGGCGCGCACACGCCCGTGTCATGGCACGGGCGTGCGCGGGTCATGGCACGGGAGTGCACGGGTCACCGGGCGCGTGCGCGCACGTGTCATGGCACGGGCGTGCGCGGGTCATGGCACGGGAGTGCACGGGTAACCCAGCGCGCGCCCGGGTCATGGCACGGGCGTGCACGGGTCCCGGCACCGCCGGGCTCGAGTCCACGGGCGCGCGCAAGGGCGCGGGCGTGCGCGGGTCCTGGCACCGCCGGGGTCGAGTCCTAGGGCGCGCGCATGGGCACGGGCATGCGCGGGTCCTGGCAGCGCCGGGCTCGAGTCCCCGGGCACGGGCGTGCGCGGGTCCTGGCAGCGCCGGGCGCGGGGCACCGGGCCAGGACACCAGAAGCCGAAAGAAACTTCACTCCAACAAGGTTAGCCTTATCCCAATTTGGATCGAAGATAATTAGGTTACCTTGTATCCTTTAGTTCAAAAATATTTAATTTTCAAGAGTCATTTCCTTTTCAAGAGTCCTGTAATTAATTTTGAGTTTCAAATCAAGAGTGTTTATTGAGTCCTGTAATTACTTTTAAAATTTCATTTCTTGTAAGTCCATTTCAAGTTTTAAAGTCTAGGTCAGTCAAGTCAGTTCAGTTGAGTTAAGTCTAATTCAGTTGAGTTAAGTCTAATCAAGTCTTAAAGCCATGAAAGCCAGCAACAAGACTCAAATTCTAGACCCCAGAATTTGACCACATGAAGAAGAGAAGACACATCAACCAAGCAAGAGAAAAGGACCATCAACTAGGACCACTGGGCACCACATATCATTCTTATCCAAGTAGAAGACCACCTCACCATGCCATGTCATCAGGTGCCACTTCACCAGCCACCTCATCACCCTTTGGGCGCCAACAAGGGAGATTCAAATTCAAGGAGGTTGGCCACATCCCTCCAAGTCCTCCACCAAATCCTCCAACCCCCCCCACATCCCTCCAAACTCTCCACCAAATCCTCCAACCCCCCCTTGTAATCCTCGATTTGGGGAGTTTTTAAATTTCAAAAGCTAGCTTTGTGAGGCTATTAAAAGCCTTGGACGCCCATTGTAAAAGAGATGGATTTTGGAAATGAATGAAGTTTGAAGTGAAGTTGTCTTGAGTTTTATGTGTGAAATTTTTCCTATCTTCTTCTTCCACGCCCAAAGCCACTCTCTTCCCTAGCAATTCATCATCCAAGCTCAAGGTAAAGGCATTGGAGTCGGCCAGATCTTCTCAACTATCTTTTCTTTGTTCACAAGTTCTCCCATCCCTTCTTTATGTTTGTATCTTTCAACCTTAACTTTGATCTTCATTGCAGGGTCCTTCGAAGTCCTTGAGTTGTGAACAGGGTTCCCCTTGACAATGAACCAACTAGCTGAAGCCCAAGTCTAGGGTTCTGATCACTGTTATCCAAGTTCTCCAGTCCAGAGCATCAGTAGTTTCAAGTTTTGAATCATAGGAAGGTTGGAAAACTCATCAAGGTAAGTCCTCAATCATTAGCCCCTATTGTCTAGATCTTCTTCCTTCTTAGTTTTAGAGTTGTGTCTAATCATGTAATAGTCCCTTTTCATATAATCCTTAAATCTTATTAAGATGAGTACAATGCTAAGTATAATTAGGTTTCATTGCTCTACAAACACCATATTCAAAACATTAATCATATGCGTGCCGCATCACCTAGGGTTAAGCTTCTTCTGAGAATTCAAGAATCTAAGAGCCTCATGGTCCGAAAATAGCACAAATTCTTGCGGTAGTAAATAATGTCTCCAGTAACGCAAAGCTTGTACTACCGTGTAAAATTCCTTATCATAGGTAGAATACCTAAGCTTAGCATCATTAAGTTTTTCACTAAAGAATGCTACGGGATGGTTCTCTTGGCTTAGGACTCCACCTATACCTACTCCTGAAGCATCGCAGGCAATCTCAAATACCTTTGAAAAGTCCGGTAGTCTCAAAATGGGTGCCTGGGTCATCCTATCCTTAAGATCTAGGAAGGCTTTATGGGCTGCTTTGGTCCACTGA
This sequence comes from Areca catechu, assembly GCA_021397845.1. Classification (NCBI taxonomy): domain Eukaryota; kingdom Viridiplantae; phylum Streptophyta; class Magnoliopsida; order Arecales; family Arecaceae; genus Areca; species Areca catechu. The sequence continues at coordinate 90,733,300 of CM038049.1, read as the reverse complement.
AATTCTCCCTTCCTGATGCAGTCTGTGATAGGAGCAACTACAGTACTAAACCCCTTGATGAATCGCCTATAGAAGGTAGCCAAGCCATGGAAACTTCTGACTTCATGCACACTAGTCGGCTCTGGCCATTCTACTATGGACCTAATCTTTTCAGGATCGGCAGCCACGCCGTCAGGGGTTACAACAAACCCAAGGAAGATAATCCTACTGGTCATAAATTCACACTTCTTGATATTACCGTAGAGACTATCATTCCTCAAAACTTGACAGACTTGTCTAAGGTGGCCTAGGTGATCTGCAGGGGTCTTACTATAGATCAGGATATCATCAAAACAGACCACTACAAACTTCCCTATGAAAGCTCTAAGTACCTGGGTCATAATCCTCATGAAAGTACTAGGGGCATTGGACAACCCAAAAGGCATAACAACCCATTCATAGAGACCATCCTTAGTTTTGAAGGCTGTTTTCCACTCATCCCCTGGTCTAATCCTAACCTGATGATAGCCGCTCTTGAGATCAATTTTAGAAAAAATCATTGCGCCGGCCATCATATCAAGCATGTCATCTAGTCTAGGGATAGGGAACCTATACTTGATTGTGATTTTATTGATGGCACGACTGTCAACACACATCCTCCACGTGCCATCCTTCTTCGGGGTCAGAAGTGCAGGGACTGCACAAGGGCTAAGACTCTCTCTAATGAACCCCTTCCTCAATAATTCGCCAACCTGCTTTTGCAGTTCTTTATGCTCCGATGGATTCATCCTATAATGGGGCAAGTTGGGTAAAGTAGCTCCTGGGACTAAATCTATGGAATGCTGAATATCCCTAAGAGGTGGAAGGTGGTCTGGCAGATCCTCGGGAAAAACATCCTCAAATTCTTCTAATAAAGGCTTAACTTCCTGAGGAGGCTCTGAGGATGTAGGAGTCCTAAGTTCCTTAGCAGTCAACATCCAAATGGGTGAACCACTATGAATCTCTTGTTCTAGATCCTTGGCACTAATTAGGTTCACTCCAGTCTTCATTTCTCTGACCTTGCTAGTTCCTTTAGCTACCTTGTCCTTAGGAGGGACTGAATGGATTGTGATTTTCTTCCCATTGAAACTAAAGACACAGGTGTTGGATTTTCCTAAGAGGGTGGCATCATGATCATACAACCAAGGTCTTCCAAGAATTATACTGCTCACCCCCATGGGCAAGACATCACACCAAATCTTCTCTTGATAGGATTGCATTTGGATTTGGACCTGACATCTAGACTAGATGGGTATAGAGGTAGAGTCTACCCAAGAAACCTTATAGGGGTTGGGGTGGGGAACTGGGGTTAAGCCTAACATTTTGACAGTGCTAGTAGAAATGGCATTCACACAGCTCCCACTATCTATGATGATTTTACAAACCTTATCCCCTAGTTTAAGGAAAGTCTGTAGGATGTTGGTCCTACGCCAATCTTCCTGAACTTTAGTCTGGGACAGGATGCATCTTACAACCCCTAAGTGGTCAGATTCAGTGGATTCTTCCTCTTCTTCATACTCATCAACCAAATTCATTCCGGCCTCATAAACTTCTTCTTCAAACTCCTCATTAGGCTCGGAATTCTCTTCTCCTCCCTCTTCTATATATAGGGATCTACGAGGGCACTGGCTAGAAACATGACCTACTTTATGACACTTGAAACAAGCTATGGCTATGCACTGAGTGGAGATATGACCGGGCTTCTGGCACTTAAAACAGACGATACTAGGGGTTCTCTGGGTGTCAGGTGCCTTACCTTTGTCCATGGGTCTAGGGGTGGGGATACCCTGATTAGGCTTGCTAGGGGTAACCTGGCTAGGTCCATTTCCTGGGATTAGGGCACTAACCCTAGATGGCATGGGTCCTCTCTGAAACTTCTCAGTGTTCAGGGCAATCTGATAGGCTTGGTCTAGGTCAGTAACCTCTCTCAGAAACAATTCTCTCTTAATATCTTCCCTAAACCCAGCCCTAAATCTAGACAAAGTGACTTCATGGGCTTCACTCACATCACATCTCATCAGGTATTCATCAAAAGTGGTTATGTAGTCCGAAACAGATCGGTTCCCTTGTTTCAAAGTCTGCCATTGGTCTAACAGATTCTGCTGGTATGAAATGGGTAGGTACTTGTCTCTAAGTTTCTCTTTCATACCCTGCCAAGTGGTTATGGGCTCTACATTTCGTCTTCTAGTGGTCAGCTCAATGTTCCCCCAGTATAACCTAGCTTGACGTATTAATTTCATTTTGGCAAACTTGAATTTCCTCTCCTCAAACATGGCATACCACTCAAAGTACTAGTCCATCTCACCCTCCCAATCAGAATACACCTTAGGATTTAGGCTACCATCAAAAGTGGGTGCATCTAACTTGATGTTCCGAATGAACCTATCATCTCTATCCTCAGGTTCTGGGTCAGGTCTCCTATGATTAGGTTCAGGATCTCGGTATAAAGGTCTTCTAGGCTCTTGGTGTGGGTGAGGTTGAGGCACATTAAAATCTAGGTTAGGAGTCCAATTCCGATGCCTAGGTTCCTCAAGTACATGGACTCGATCCCTAAGCTGGGCAAAATTCTAATTCATATCCTGACTTAATTTGTTCATACTCTCAGTAAGAGCTTTAACCATGGCCTCTAAATCAGGTTGGGCTTGACCAGGTTGGTAGGGTACTCCATTCCGGGTAGACATGATGCAATCAGGCATACAAAATGAGACTCAACTGACGACTACGGGCTAACTAGACCTAGAGCCCAAACTAGGTGCCCAATCAGAGTGGCAAGCTAGCCTGTAGTAACTCAGGACTCAGCCAGGCAGGTGTAAGGGGAGTGTTAGGTCCCTGAATGCCAATCCTAGACACCAATCAGAGATTGGCCAGGTAGGCGGACCAGCACACAAGCCCTTCGGGATGGAATCCCTGAACCACCGTTCTAGACACTGAGTACAAAGCACACACAGAGTAACTAGACAAACTGACTCAACACTAGCCTTGACCCGACTTGTTGGTGTCCCTAGCCCACTAGGGCAAATTAGGTCTAATCAATTTTAGATTAAAGGCTTAGGTTCGAATGAGGGGTGGTGGTTTTGGGCTAAGGAGAGGTTATCAACTCCTCCCCTTATCTTAGATACTCAAATGCCCTTAAGTTGAATTAAGTGATGAACACTCAAAAATAAAAGGATTGCAGAACACAAAAATAGAGTTGCAGTAATTTAATTCTCAGAAATCGCACGGAAACCAATAAATCATGATAAAATTATATAAATTAGTTTCAATTATACTGGTTTCAGCAAAATAAAAATCACTGAATTTGGAGTTACCTGTAGTGAGAAACAATTCCTGCAACAGGGTAATTATGGGCTGAAAACAGAGCACTTCCCCGTTTATAATTTCTGCTACGAAGTTGTAACCCAACGGATCCCCTACACGCCCTAGGAACACCCCGTGGAATGGGAAGAGGAGGTTTGCGCCTCGCTTCGTTCCTAGGATCGGACGTCCTGGGGAGTCTACTTCGAGCAGACAAAGTAAAAAGAGAGGGACTCAAACAAGCAATCAAACAGAAACCCTAGACAGGGCTCTGATACCAAAAATGATACAGAACAAAGAACAAAGAAGCGTATGCGGAAGTAAAATTAAGATTAATCCTTTTTTTTTTGTTTTTATTTTCTTTTGTTATTATTATTATTATTATTATTATTTATTTCAGAAATTGGCTTAACTCAAAGTGAAGCTAAACTAAGTTGAAGGAAACTAGGTAAAGATTGAAAGCACAATTTAGAAGAAACTAAATTTATCAGAGTAGTTCAGAAGTAATGGATCGCTGGGGGTTGAGAAACTCCCAGACCTAGGGTTTCGCTCTGAACTTTCAGCAGAACAGAAATAGAGAGAAGAGATGGTTTACTAACCAGACTTGTGATCTTCTCAGGGTTTGGTGGAAGAACTCTCTCGAGCAGATTGTGGGATCCTCGGAGTCGGCTATCTTCGCAATGGATCCTCTAATACTGGTTTCGTGGTTTGGTCGACTTCTTCTAGACTCAGAATCTGGGAGAGAAGAGGAACAAATGAAGGAATTCAGAAACTCAAGAAGAGATCTTACCAGGCTGAAGAACTTGAAAGCCGAGGCTGCTGAGATCAGGATTCTCCTGGAGGCCGATCTGACTTCCTCTTAGAGTTGCTGCAGACCTGAAATATCTGGACCGGAGTTGGATGCTGGTGGCCGGCCAGGGCTTGGAGATGGTGGCCGTGAGAAGGGGGAAAATCCTAGGGCTTGGTGGAAAGAGAAAGGTGATGGCGGCTAGGGTTTGGAAATTGAGTGGCTAACCTAGGGTTTAGGGTTTTGGAGATCTCTCACCTCCTCAAGGTTCCAGGGGAACCCGGATTTACTCCCTCACGGAGCTCAACACTTAGAAGCAAGTGCGGAAAAGAGAAAACATAAGTTTGCTCATAAAAAAAAATTTCTTTCATTCATATGATTGTTTTCAACTTACAAGAGGGATTTAATTTATAATGCTTTACAAGGGAGAAGGGTTTCATATTTTCCCATGTGGGACTAAAGGAGGGGATCTCCAAATTAGGGCAAATCCCTTACATATGGTCGGCCAAAATACCAAAAATTAGGATTTGGGTTATAAATGGCAGGTAGATGGCGCCACCTTGCTTGGATTTTTCAAGAAAAATTTTCTTCCTTCCCTGGATGAACTCTTTTGGACTCTTCCTTTTCTTCCTCCCTAAGTCAAGGCTCTTCCCATCTTTGTTTTAGGTGTTTTTGGCAGGTAATGGGCGCCCCTTGATATTCTCTTCCAAGAAAAACTTCTTCCCTTCTTTGCTTGGAATTACTTGGGAAAGTCTTGGCCGCCCCCTTGATTTGTGCTCTCTTGGTGGACTTCTCTTTATCTGGTGCATGAAAGAAGGAAGTTTGGTGCGGGCACCAGAATCAGAAAGAGACTCCAACCAATTCAAGCCCATTCCGAATCTTTATGGTTGGACTAGAGAGTCCGGTAACCTTTCTTTATTTTGAGTCCAAAAGAATCATGTAAGTCGAGTCCATGTTGGGTCCTGTAATCTTTCTTTTGAGTCCAAAATAATCATGTAAGTCGAGTCCATGTCGGGTCTAGTCTTAATCCAAATGGGTCAACTAGCATCAAGCCTAAAGAAGACTCACAATGTATACCCCAAATCAAGACCAAAGCCAACTCAATTGGGGGCCACATGCCACATCACTTGCGCCACCTCAACTTGGGACCACATGCCACGTCAAGAAGGGACCACATGCCACCTCACATGCCACCTCACCACAAGAGGGTGCCATCTTAAGTTCAAATTCAAGGAAGTTGGCCAAGGAGGATTTCAAGCAAGAAAATCAGCCCTCTCCCCTTATATTACTCCACTTGTTTGGGGATTTGAAATTTCAAAATTTGTGAGGCTTTATTTAAAGCCTTGGACACCCCTTGTAAAGAGGAATTGATGAGTGAATACAAATTTCCAGCAATTATCTATGTGTTCCTATGTGCCAATGTGGATCTTTGTGCCTAAGTGAACCTCTTCCTCTCCTCCATCATTTCTTCTCCCTAATCCTTCTCTTTTACTCTTCATCTTCCAAGCAATCCTCTTCCTTCAAAGCGAATTAAGGACATCCTCACAAGAAGAAGATCAACACCAACACAAGCTTCCACCATGGCGCCAAGGATCATTTCCAACAAACTCTCCTTTTGAGTTCCATCAATCTTCTCACTTCTAATTAAGTATCTAATCATCTTGGTTTCTTTGTTGCAGGGTTCTCTAGGCTCCAGATCCAAGAGGAAGGATTACTTGCTACAAACCAGAAAGTTAGAAGGCCCATCTTATGTGGTATGATCTTTCATTTGAGAACCTTAAGTGCGAATCCCTTGTGCTTGAGATCTCAATGCTTGAACTCCTAGTATTTTAAGATCGGGATCATTAAATAGGGCTAGCTTGACTTGTGTGCGAATTCTAATCTTGTCCTATTTCTTTAAGATTTTGATAGTCCTCCTAGCTGGGTTTAAGTATAAGCATTTAGGGTTTCTTATTTAGATCTCCTTGATCTTATATGTTGAATCACTCATATGCAAGTAGGAATTGCTAGTTAAATTTTGGTTAATCTCCTTTAGAGTTACATGTTTGCATCCTCATCATGCATATCACACCAATCTTGGTATCAGAGCATGGTAGAATAAGTTCCTGATTGCATAGCATTAAGTCCTTGAAGTACTTGGATCGGGGGCGTTACCAGGCCGTCCGGTCTTAGGAGAAAGTAGGGTTTAAACACCCTCTCTTCCCATTCCACGGGGATCTCCTAAGGCGTGTCGGGGTGCCATTGTGATTGACCCGTGAAAAAGAAAGCCAAAGGACTTCTTAGATTTCATTTGTGTGTATTGGGCACGTTCTGTTTTTTTTCTGCTTGCTGTATTTTTTGTAGGCTGACTGTAATCCGCCTGCAACTCCAAAGGCAAGTATCTCAAATATTTTTTTTCCTGTTCCATTTTAAGTTGTTTATCACCATTTTAAATTTCAATTTGATAAAAAAATTATAAAAAAAATGAAAATTCCTGCAGTTCATCAGTGTTATTAAGGTTTCTGTTCTGTTTTGTTCCTTTTCATTATCTTCATTTCAGAATCTGCCTAGAATAGTACAGATTTTATTTTAAAACTTAGTTTCATCTGGTATGTCATCTATAAGTTAGGAGTTTTCTGTGATTTTCTTAGATTTTTTTGACATTTTTTTCTTCACTTATCAACACCACTTTTAAACTGCAACATACTACTTCTGCACCTGAAATTTGAAATTTGCATGCATCTCATGACAAATCAAATTAAGGGCATGAAATTGACATAGGGTCAGGATTTCATCACCTGTCCCTAGCCCAAAAATCACCAAATTACATATCGATCCAATCCCTAACTAAAATTGATTAGACATTAATTGCCCTAGTGGGTTAGGAACATCTATTTGGTCGAGCCCGGGTTATTGTCAACTCATTGTGTCAACTAGTCTTGTGTGTGCCCTATTACTTGGTGTCTAGAATTGGGACTAAGGGCTTGGGTGCTGATCCATCTATCGGGCCAATTCCACCGGGCCCAGGTAGGCCAGAGATAGGATCTCACACTCTCCTTGTTCTAAAACCTGGCCAAGTATAGAGTTACTACCATCTAGCTTGCCACCTTGATTAGGCAACTAGCTTGGAACTCTAGGTCCAGTTCAATTCAATTGGGAAAGCTTGTGCAACCCATTTCTTCATCTATTATTGGAAGCTGGTGTCAAGGATAGAGGTTAAGTGGCTCAAGCCTAAGCGGTTCTTGTGGTTTTTAATTAGGACCCAGTGAAAGCTGGGGGAACCTCCCACAGACCCACCTCCTGACTGGCCAGTGGAAAAGAGTAGATGTTGATTTTATTGTATCTAGTCAACTCAGTTTATTTGGACTAACCGGTTTAGAAAACTCGTAGTTCGGGTCTGAGTCTAATTGTTTGCATGACAACTAGGTCAGGCACACCTTACCACCCTTCACAAGCCCAACCTAGTTCATCCATGGATACTAGTATGGAAAGCCTTATGAGATCTATGATCGAGAAGATGGACCGTTTGGATGCTAAATTTGGTCAGTTCGAGGAAAGGGTAGGAGCCCTAGAAGAAGCTAGGTTGACCCCAATTGAACCACCTTCACCCAGATTACCTTCAGTTCATCCTAGAGCCCAACGACAGGAACACACACCTGATCCAATTCAAAGAAGACCGCATCAGGATTATATTGATCATACTCCAGAGCCACCTCCTAGAAGGCCTCACTATGATACTTTTGATCAGGATGATCGGGCCCTAAGGAACATCCGTCTAGATGCACCGACCTTTGAGGGAAGCTTAGATCCTAAGGTGTACATAGACTGGGAGGCTGACATGGACCAGTATTTTGACTGGTATGATATGTCTGAAGAGAGAAGATTTAAGTTTGCTAGAATCAGACTAGTTCGTCAGGCTCGGTTATATTGGAGAAACGTGGAACGCATATCAAGGCAAAGGGAAGATTTACCTATAGCAACATGGAGAGATATGAAGAGGAAACTTAGAGAGAAATATCTGCCTATGTCTTATCAGGAAAGGTTATTAGATCAGTGGCAACGATTGACACAAGGTAACAAGACCGTTTCTGAATACGTTGCTAAATTTGATGAGTTTGTGATGCGATGCAACGTGGTCGAGTCTGAAGCAGCCACTTTATCAAGGTTTAGATCAGGGTTGAATGATGATATAAAAGGGGAACTGTTTTTAAGGGAAGTCCATGATTTAGATCAGGCATACCAAGTTGCCACGGACTATGAAAGGTTTCAAAGGAGAGCTACATTTAGACGACCTGAACCTATTAGGTTTAACCCTCCTGTTAGCAGGCCTAGTTCAGTCCCTGGTACAACCAATAGACCAAGATCCAGCTCGAATCCAATCCCTAGGCACAACCCTGCCATTCCCCCAATTCCAAGAGAAGACAAAGGAAAGAGCCCTGAAGTTCGAGGTGAGAGGGAGCGAGTCTGCTATAAGTGTCGTAAACCAGGTCATTTCGTGAGCCAATGTCCCTCTAGAGCTTTACATATAGGGGAGGCAGAAGAAGGTGAATCAGAACCCCTGGAGAATGATGAAGAGGAGGTTTATGAAGCAGGGGATTGCTTGACTGATGAGTATGAAGGAGATGAAGAGAACATAGACTCATCAGATTTGCTAGGAGTTGTGAGACGTATCATGACACAGACCAAGGAGCAAGAAGACTGGCGTAGAACTAGGATCCTACACACGTTTGTTAGGATAGGAGAAAAGGTCTGTAAGATCGTCATCGATAGTGGAAGCTGTGTCAACGCCATTTCCACTAACGCAGCCAAAAGTCTAGGATTACCCATTGTACCACATCCCAATCCATATAAGGTGTCCTGGATCGATTCCACTTCTATACCAATCAAGTCAAGATGTCAGGTTCAAGTCCAGCTTCAATCCTATCAGGGAAAGATCTGGTGTGATGTGCTTCCTATGGGGGTAAGTAGCATCATCTTAGGCAGGCCAGGGCTGTTTGATCATGATGTGACCATCTTTGGTCGATCAAACTCCTGTGCTTTCAATTTCAATGGCAAAAAAATTGTCATTCATCCAACCTAGCCTAAGGATAATGTCAAGAGAGGAGCTAGCAGCTTGAAAGATAAGAAGACTGGATTAAATTTAATAGGAGCAAAATGAAAGGATTATGCCCTATAAGCCAATATCTGTATCTCCCAGACCATTGTAAATTGACAAATTAATAAAGGCAATAATTTTTTATCATTCGCTGTGTCATTATATGATGAACCCCATAGATTAGGGCTATGGTTGTAGGGCTATGATGAGATCATACCAGTGAGATCTAAGGCCTTAAAACCCTAATCTAGAATATTCCTAGTCATAGGAACCCTGAGTTGGGGATCAGGGTTTCCGGTAAGACTGGCACATCCTATGTATGCTGAAAAGGGTGACTGCTCTCACAGTCATTTGTGTAGGACACTAATACAAGGATGTGGGTGCTCATTAGTGAATGAGTCCACTGAATAGATCCAGTTTGAGAACATCTAATGGAGCCTTAGCTGCATGTCAATAGATGTTTCACATAGTGGGAGTTGTACAAGTAGTCCTATGACCTGAGACTGCCATAATACCTTATGTACATGAACCCATGCTTTGGTTCAATCTCAATCATGACATTGAGTCATGCACGAGGTTGATGCTGGGTATGGTGAATTGTATATGAAGGTAATGAGTAGGTCAACAAGGAATTGATCACTCCTAGTAGGAGGAGATTGCATCCAGCCAAATTAGGTCAGATGATGATTCAGGAAATCTTTGATCAAAGTACAGATATTAGAAATGATTTCTAATATCGAATTAATTGAATCATTAGTGTATGACTGAGCTGGGAATGAGTATAAACTGGATTTGACATGATTCCATATCCATAGTTATATTCGGGATGCAAGATGATTGAAGGATCGAATTGTACGGGAACTTTCCACTGAAGGGTAGTTTTGGAATTACACCAGAATTTCCATATCTTCCGGGTAGACATGACACGTTGCTAGACGTCAATCTTGTCTTGTGGGTTGATCAAGTTAAATGGTTTAATTGGATCACTAATTAGGAGGAGTCCTAATTGACTGACTCGAGTTAGCTCGATTTGACCTAAATCGATTAGAATGAGTTCTGATCAGATTAGGTCAACTTGCACTCGGACCCACTGCTGGCTAAGTATGGAACCCAATGGGTCACACACTTAGGACAGATAATCAAGGATTTAATTTGGAATTAAATCTCGTTTGCAGATGAACACACTAGCATGTGTTGCAAACCATGACTTCTACTTGAATCGGATTCGAGTTAGGGTTCCGATTTGGTCTTTTTTAGATCCAAATTCATTCCGGTTTGAATCTAATTGAAGATTTAAAATGTTGGGCTAACAATAGGCTAGCAATTGGGCTAACCTAAGAGGCTAAACCCCTTTCCCACATCGCCTAAAACCCCTCCCCCTCTCTTCCCACGCGCGCGCGCAAGGAGAAGAGTCCACACGCGCGTGGACTCTCTCCAAATCGCGTTTTTTTGTGAAAAGAAAGAAGGGAACGGCGTCTTTTGGCTGATGAGGCATGGATCAGAGTCCACCTAGGCGTGGACTCTTCAAAATGGGAATTACGGTGAAAAGAAAGAAAAAAACTCCGAAGGGGCGCGACTCTTTTCTCTGCGCGCACCCTTCTGAGTTTTTCTCGATCCCTCTTCGCGTCTGTCCATCCCAAAGGCCGTGAGATTAATCCCAAAGGCCGTGAGATTAATCCCAAGGGCCGTGAGATTAAGAGAGAAGACGTGAGAAGGGAGAGAGGGGCGTGAGAGGATTTTTCAGAAGGAGAAGGCGCCTCTCTGTCGCCTATTTAAGAAGAAGGCTTCACCGTAAAAATCCATTCCAGTTTTTCTACGGCGAAGCCTTGCTTCTCTTTCCTTCTCCCTCTCCAGAAGACTGTTTCCCCCTCCTCTCTTTCTTCTTTGATTCCTTTACAGAGCCTAGGCTCTGTCGAATCTCAGAACAGAAGGAGAGTCAGAGAGAGAAACTCTCCGACGGTAAAGGAAGAAGGCGCCTCTTTTCTTCTTTCTTACATTAAGACAACTTTGTCTTAATCTTCTTCTCCCTCCAAGACAAGCCTTGTCTCATTTTAGGACAAGGGCTTATTCTTAAGACAAGAGTGTCTTAAGGGGCCAGAACTGCCAAAAATTGGGAGAAGGGTAAGAGAGAAAGTTTTAGTCCCTGTTTGGCTAAAGGTGTTCTAGCCAATAGCTCATATATCAAGTTCTTGGGGTAGAACTTGATTGGAAGGAACCCAAATTGAGGAGTCACTGTCTTGATCATCTGCCCGTGTGGATCACCATCGGAGGGCGGACAAGTGGACGCCTGGTGTGTTCAAAAGGTTACTCCATTTGGAGTTTATTTCTACATCAGATTGGATATAGCGATCTGAGGTTAGTATCTAAACTGTGTTTAAATTTGGACATGCATGTAGTCATAAGCTTTAATTGCTAATAAGGAGATTTTGGGATTAGGGTTCGGACCTGATTTCATAAAGTTTTTGAAATCCACACTTCCGCACTGGTCACCGAACCCAACAGTGGTATCAGAGCCTCCTTATTAGGATTAAAAATTATGCAGTTCAATTCATGATGTAGTATCATGTTAAAGTTTTTATATTGATGCACAAGGCATGTCTTTGATTGAACATGAGTTTGATGATTGCCACCAGTTAGGGTTTTCCACTGAAACCCTAATTGTCTTAGAGATATGATTAGCCCTGGAGCCATCATACTAAAATAAGGTTGCCCTGGCATAATGGTGTATCCATTATGTGGTAAATGGTTGTCCTAGTATGATGGCACACATTTCACATATTTGCTTAGTTTAAAGCATGTATTAATATATGTGATAGCTTTTAATTGAATGTGCTGGCATTGCATGAACCCCTCTTAAAATTATATTAAGTGGTAGTATAGTTAACCGATAAGCATTATTAGTCATGATGGATAATTAGTCATTTCGGTGTCTAGAAAGGTGGTTCTGGGAAGGTAAAGGGAATCGTGGTTTTTAATTGGTTCCGTTGACTGACCTGGCCAATTTTAAATTGGTGTCTAGGAAAGCAACGGGGGGACCCCTACATCTCTTCCACTAGCCTGGCCGATCTGATTGATTTAACTCTTGACTAACATGCTTGGTGTTAAAATACTATTATTGGCCTTCCTTCATGATAGGTCATCATTGTGTTACGATCTATACTAGGTTTGTTGTGTACACACAAGACCTAATATGGTGACTAACATAATTTTTGGCCTAATACAATTATTTGTTTATGGCATGATTTAAAGTAATATTTTGTTGTGTACACACAAGGGTATTACTATTAAAGTCATGACTATATGGCTATGAAGGGTCTTACTTAACTAAAATATTATAGTTTGTTGTGTATACACAAGGCTATTAATATTTTAGAGGCCGAGATAAGTTGAGAATTGTACAGGTTACAATTGGAAAGAGTTTTCCTACCTATGAACTTATATAAGATTTGTTGTGTACACACAAGGTCTTTTATAAGGGATTGGGATCTCAACCCCACTAAGAAAGATCAATTAAGGTTTTCTCGATCATCGTATAGAGGGTTATGATGCTCGATAAAATAGTGGGAGACATAATTAAATTAAAGTCCTAATTTAATTATGTGTTGTCATTTCATGGTTGTTTGCTTATGTTTTCGTTCTTTGTTTAAATGTAGATAAATGGCCTCTTCACTCTCACTCCGTAGTATTTTAGATGCCAACAAATTGACTGGGCCTAATTATGTTGATTGGCTGAGAAATTTGAAAATAGTACTCAGTCAAGAAAGAATTTCCTATATTCTTGATACCCCGATTTTGGAACCACCAAGGGAAGATGCCTCGCAAGAGGAGAAGACCACATATAATATGTGGAAAAATGACTCACTTACTGTCAAATGTGTTATGCTTGCCTCTATGACTAACGAGTTGCAGAGGCAGCATGATAGCATGGATACTAACTCCATACTGCTAAATTTAAAAGAGCTTTATGGAGAACACAGTAGAACTGCTAGATATGAAATATCTAAGCAGTTGTTCCGTGCAAGGATGACAGAAGGTACATCAGTACAAGACCATGTATTAAAGATAATTGATCTAATCACTCGATTAGGTCAATTAGGTTTTGTAATGGATGGGGAGTTGAATCAAGACTTGATCTTGCAATCACTCCCAGAGTCATTTTCACAGTTTGTTCTTAATTACCATATGAACAAAATTAATTCTTCCTTGCCTGAGCTGTTGAATATGTTGAAAACAGCAGAGAGCCATGTAAAGAAAAATAAGGCTCCAGTTCTTCTTGTGGATAAGAAGAAGACAGGCAAAAGGGGTTCCAATAAGAGGATGAATCCCAAAAGGGGCATTAAGAAGAAGAAAGGAAAGAAGGCCTCCGGACAGATGACCTGCTTTCATTGTGGCAAGCCGGGTCATTGGAAAAGAAACTGCAAGGTTTACCTTGCAAGTTTGAAGCCTGGTGCATCAGAGGCACCAAAAGGTATGAAAGAAGTTCATACTATTTTGTCATTGGATTCTTCCATTTCAAATACTTGGGTGTTGGATACCGCCTGTGGTCATAACATCTGCAAATCATTGCAGGGACTTCAGGGGCTTAAAGTATTGAAGGAAGGTAACTTTGAGCTCTACGGTGCTGGAGGGGACCCCATCCAAGCAGAAGCTGTAGGGACTTATGTTTTGAAGTTACCTTCAGGGAAGATCTTGGAGCTAAGGAATTGTTACTATATGCCAAAAATCATTAGAAATATCATATCTGTACCCTTGTTACTTAAACAAGGATATACTATGAATGTAATGAGCAGTGGCTGCTCAATTTCTTTATCTAATGAAATTATATGTTATGGCATATTCTGCAATGGTCTCTTAACTCTTTCCACTAATGACAATGTTTTTCATGTTTCTAACAAACGGAAAAGAGATGATGTTAACAATACCTTACTTTGGCATTGTCGACTTGGACATATTAGTGAGACTAGGATTAACAAGTTGTACAAAGAAAATTTCTTTGATCCTTATGACTATGAGTCATTAGGAACTTGTGAATCATGTCTCATGGGTAAGATGACCAAGACTCCATTTAGTGGACATGGAGAAAGGACAAAAGAGTTATTAGGACTCATACACACAGATGTATGTGGGCCTATGACAACTCAAGCCTATGGTGGATACTCATACTTCATCACATTTACTGATGATTTTTCAAGGTATGGATTTGTGTATCTAATGAAACATAAGTCCGATGCTTTTGAAAAATTTTTAGAGTATCAAAGTATGGTAGAGAAACAGACAGGAAAAAGTATAAAGATCCTCCGATCAGATAGAGGAGGTGAATACTTATCCACTGAGTTTCTTGATCACCTTAAAGATAAGGGGATCATCTCTGAATGGACTCCTCCTTACACACCACAATTAAATGGTGTTGCTGAAAGGAGGAATCGTACTTTATTGGATATGGTACGGTCCATGATGTGCTTCACGGAGTTACCTTTTTCTTTCTGGGGATATGCTTTGGAAACAGCAACTTATATCTTGAATAGAGTACCATCTAAAACTGTCTCTAGCACTCCATATGAATTATGAAGAAGTAAGAAGCCCAATCTTAAGTATATTAAGATATGGGGATGTCCAGCCTATGTAAAAAGGAATTTTGGACATAAACTAGATGCTAGAGCAGACAAATGTCTATTTATCGGATATCCTAGAGATAGTATAGGATATGTGTTCTACCACCTTGCTGAACAAAAAGTATTGGTCAGTAGGCATGCCACTTTTATGGAAAAGGAATTTATCTTACAAAAGGGCACTGGTAGAAATATCGAACTCAATGAGATTCAACAAATAGACACTTCTCAGTCAAGTAACAACATAGTTAATATAGAACCTGAACACACTCCTATCCGTAGGTCTGATAGGGTGCGACAGGCACCTGAGAGGTATGGGTTCATAATTGAAAATAATGAAGCCCAAATCATTCAAAATGATGAGCCTCTAACCTATACGGAAGCAGTCATGAGTAGAGACTCAGACAAATGGCTGGAAGCCATGAGATCCGAGATGGACTCCATGTATGTCAACCAAGTATGGTCTTTGGTTGATGCACCAGAGGGTATTAACCCTATTGGGTGTAAATGGGTCTATAAAAGGAAGATTGGGGCAGATGGCCAAGTTGAAACTTATAAAGCCAGATTGGTGGCTAAGGGTTTCAGACAAAAACAGGGAATAGATTATGATGAAACATTTTCCCCTGTTGCCATGCTCAAATCTATTCGGATTATGCTTGCTATAGCAGCATATCATGATTATGAGATCTGGCAAATGGATGTAAAAACTGCATTCCTCAATGGTTTCCTTGAGGAAGAGGTTTATATGTCACAACCAGAAGGTTTTGTCTTGGAGACTAAACCTAATCAGGTATGTAGGCTAAAGAAATCCATTTATGGATTAAAGCAAGCATCCAGGAGTTGGAACATCCGATTTGATAAAACAGTCAAAGAATTTGATTTTTTCAAAAATGAGGATGAACCTTGTGTGTACAAGAAGACTAGTGGGAGTGCCATAGTTTTCTTAGTTCTATATGTTGATGATATACTTATTATTGGGAATGATATCCCAATGTTACAATCAGTCAAAGTGTGGTTATCGAAACAGTTTTCCATGAAAGACTTGGGAGAAGCATCCTATATACTGGGTATAAAGATCTATAGAGATAGATCAAGAAGGATGCTTGGCTTGTCCCAGTCTAGGTACATTGACCAGGTGCTAAAGAGATTTAGCATGGAGGAAAGTAAAAGAGGTTACTTACCTATTGGTCATGGCATACGTCTTTCTAAGAGGATGTCTCCTAAGACACCTGAAGAAAGAAATAGAATGAGTTCTATACCTTATGCTTCGGCTATAGGGTCGATTATGTATGCTATGTTATGTACTAGGCCTGATGTGGCATATGCCTTGGGTGTAGCCAGTAGATTTCAGGCTGATCCAGGAGAGGATCACTGGAAGGCTGTGAAAAATATTCTTAAGTACCTGAGAAGGACTAAGGATATTTTTCTTATATACGGAGGATCTGATCTTAAACTAGAAGCCTATTCAGACTCTAGTTTTCAATCAGACCCAGATGATAGTAAATCCATTTCAGGGTATGTCTTTACCTTGAATGGTGGAGCAGTAAGTTGGAAGAGCACTAAACAGCAGACTGTAGCTGACTCAACTACCGAGGCAGAGTACATAGCTGTCAGTGAAGCCGCCAAGGAAGCTGTCTGGATGAAGAAATTCATCACAGAGTTGGGAGTAGTTCCTGAGATTGAGAACCCGGTGCCACTCTATTATGATAACACTGGAGCAGTTGCTCAAGCTAAGGAACCGAGAGCCCATCACAAGTCCAAGCACATTCTGAGACGCTTCCATCTTGTCCGAGAGATAATCGAAAGACAAGAAGTCTGCATCAATAGAGTAGATACAAAGAACAACATAGCAGACCCGTTCACTAAGGCTCTACCACAGCGGGAGTTTGATCGCCACCTCGATTGTATGGGGTTAAAGAATAAGAGCGATTGGCTTTAGTGCAAGTGGGAGATTGAAAGGATTATGCCCTATAAGCCAATATCTGTATCTCCCAGACCATTGTAAATTGACAAATTAATAAAGGCAATAATTTTTTATCATTCGCTGTGTCATTATATGATGAACCCCATAGATTAGGGCTATGGTTGTAGGGCTATGATGAGATCATACCAGTGAGATCTAAGGCCTTAAAACCCTAATCTAGAATATTCCTAGTCATAGGAACCCTGAGTTGGGGATCAGGGTTTCCGGTAAGACTGGCACATCCTATGTATGCTGAAAAGGGTGACTGCTCTCACAGTCATTTGTGTAGGACACTAATACAAGGATGTGGGTGCTCATTAGTGAATGAGTCCACTGAATAGATCCAGTTTGAGA
The DNA here is from genome assembly GCA_021397845.1 of Areca catechu. Lineage (NCBI taxonomy): Eukaryota > Viridiplantae > Streptophyta > Magnoliopsida > Arecales > Arecaceae > Areca > Areca catechu. The sequence continues at coordinate 90,716,201 of CM038049.1, read as the reverse complement.
ACATCTAATGGAGCCTTAGCTGCATGTCAATAGATGTTTCACATAGTGGGAGTTGTACAAGTAGTCCTATGACCTGAGACTGCCATAATACCTTATGTACATGAACCAATGCTTTGGTTCAATCTCAATCATGACACTGAGTCATGCACGAGGTTGATGCTGGGTATGGTGAATTGTATATGAAGGTAATGAGTAGGTCAACAAGGAATTGATCACTCATAGTAGGAGGAGATTGCATCCAGCCAAATTAGGTCAGATGATGATTCAGGAAATCTTTGATCAAAGTACAGATATTAGAAATGATTTCTAATATCGAATTAATTGAATCATTAGTGTATGACTGAGCTGGGAATGAGTATAAACTGGATTTGACATGATTCCATATCCATAGTTATATTCGGGATGCAAGATGATTGAAGGATCGAATTGTACGGGAACTTTCCACTGAAGGGTAGTTTTGGAATTACACCAGAATTTCCATATCTTCCGGGTAGACATGACACGTTGCTAGACGTCAATCTTGTCTTGTGGGTTGATCAAATTAAATGGTTTAATTGGATCACTAATTAGGAGGAGTCCTAATTGACTGACTCGAGTTAGCTCGATTTGACCTAAATCGATTAGAATAAGTTCTGATCAGATTAGGTCAACTTGCACTCGGACCCACTGCTGGCTAAGTATGGAACCCAATGGGTCACACACTTAGGACAGATAATCAAGGATTTAATTTGGAATTAAATCTCGTTTGCAGATGAACACACTAGCATGTGTTGCAAACCATGACTTCTACTTGAATCGGATTCGAGTTAGGGTTCCGATTTGGTCTTTTTTAGATCCAAATTCATTCCGGTTTGAATCTAATTGAAGATTTAAAACGTTGGGCTAACAATAGGCTAGCAATTGGGCTAACCTAAGAGGCTAAACCCCTTTCCCACATCGCCTAAAACCCCTCCCCCTCTCTTCCCACGTGCGCGCGCAAGGAGAAGAGTCCACACGCGCGTGGACTCTCTCCAAATCGCGTTTTTTCGTGAAAAGAAAGAAGGGAACGGCGTCTTTTGGCTGATGAGGCGTGGATCAGAGTCCACCTAGGCGTGGACTCTTCAAAATGGGAATTACGGTGAAAAGAAAGAAAAAAACTCCGAAGGGGCGCGACTCTTTTCTCTGCGCGCGCCCTTCTGAGTTTTTCTCGATCCCTCTTCGCGTCTGTCCATCCCAAAGGCCGTGAGATTAATCCCAAAGGCCGTGAGATTAATCCCAAGGGCCGTGAGATTAAGAGAGAAGACGTGAGAAGGGAGAGAGGGGCGTGAGAGGATTTTTCAGAAGGAGAAGGCGCCTCTTTGTCGCCTATTTAAGAAGAAGGCTTCACCGTAAAAATCCATTCCAGTTTTTCTACGGCGAAGCCTTGCTTCTCTTTCCTTCTCCCTCTCCAGAAGACTGTTTCCCCCTCCTCTCTTTCTTCTTTGATTCCTTTACAGAGCCTAGGCTCTGTCGAATCTCAGAACAGAAGGAGAGTCAGAGAGAGAAACTCTCCGACGGTAAAGGAAGAAGGCGCCTCTTTTCTTCTTTCTTACATTAAGACAACTTTGTCTTAATCTTCTTCTCCCTCCAAGACAAGCCTTGTCTCATTTTAGGACAAGGGCTTATTCTTAAGACAAGAGTGTCTTAAGGGGCCAGAACTGCCAAAAACTGGGAGAAGGGTAAGAGAGAAAGTTTTAGTCCCTGTTTGGCTAAAGGTGTTCTAGCCAATAGCTCATATATCAAGTTCTTGGGGTAGAACTTGATTGGAAGGAACCCAAATTGAGGAGTCACTGTCTTGATCATCTGCCCGTGTGGATCACCATCGGAGGGCGGACAAGTGGACGCCTGGTGTGTTCAAAAGGTTACTCCATTTGGAGTTTATTTCTACATCAGATTGGATATAGCGATCTGAGGTTAGTATCTAAACTGTGTTTAAATTTGGACATGCATGTAGTCATAAGCTTTAATTGCTAATAAGGAGATTTTGGGATTAGGGTTCGGACCTGATTTCATAAAGTTTTTGAAATCCACACTTCCGCACTGGTCACCGAACCCAACACAAAAGAATTAGAGCAAGATATCATGGAGGGAGCACCTATTTGGCTAGTAGCTGCTAAGGAAGTTAAGGACCACAGGCCTGTAGAACACCCTCAAGAGGTGGTCCAATTATTGAAAGAATTTGAGGATGTGTTTCCAGAAGATCTCCCCGATAACCTCCCACCTTTAAGAGACATACAACACGCAACAGATTTAATCCCTGGAGCGACTTTACCTAATTTGCCTCACTATAGGATGAACCCAACTGAACACCAGGAACTGCAAAGGCAAGTGGGTGAACTTCTTAGGAAGGGGTTTATTAAGGAAAGCTTAAGTCCATGTGCAGTCCCTGCTCTGCTGACCCCTAAGAAAGATGGCACCTGGAGGATGTGTATAGATAGCCGTGCCATTAATAAGATCACTGTAAAGTATAGATTCCCAATCCCAAGACTAGACGACATGTTAGATATGATAGCTGGATCGACAATTTTTTCCAAGATAGACCTAAAAAGTGGCTATCACCAGGTTAGGGTTAGGCCTGGAGACGAATGGAAGACCGCTTTTAAGACTAAAGATGGATTATATGAGTGGTTAGTCATGCCGTTCGGTCTGTCCAATGCACCTAGCACTTTTATGAGAATAATGAATCAGGTGTTAAAGGTTTTTATCGGAAGATTTGTAGTAGTCTATTTTGATGATATACTTATATATAGCAAAACAAAGGCAGACCACTTAACCCACCTGAAGCAAGTTTGTCAAGTCCTGAGAAAAGATAGTCTCTATGCCAATATCAAGAAGTGTGATTTCCTGACAAATAGAGTTATCTTTCTAGGATTCGTAGTCACATCTGAAGGGGTGTCCGCTGATCCTGAGAAAATTAAATCCATAGTAGAGTGGCCTACACCTAAGACTATCCACGACGTCCGTAGTTTCCATGGGTTATCCACATTCTATAGAAGGTTTATCAAAGGATTCAGTACGATAGTGGCACCAATCACTGATTGTATTAGGAAGGGAAATTTCGAGTGGACTAAAGCAGCAGGTAAGGCCTTCCTAACAATTAAGGAGAAAATGACACAAGCACCTGTCTTAAGGTTACCTGATTTTACCAAGGTGTTTGAGGTTGCTTGTGATGCTTCTGGGGTCGGAATTGGAGGTGTCTTGAGTCAAGAGAATCACCCAGTAGCATACTTCAGAGAAAAGTTAAATGAGGCGAGACTAAGGTATTCCACGTATGATAAGGAACTGTATGCTGTATTTCAAGCTCACGATATTGGAGGCATTATCTTCTACCCCACGAGTTTGTCCTGTTCTCTGATCACGAAGCTCTTAGGTTCCTTAGTTCTCAAAAGAAATTAAACCCTAGGCACGGGAAATGGGTAGAATTCATACAAGCTTACACATTCGTTTTGAAACATCGTGCCGGTACTGAAAATAGGGTTGCTGATGCGTTGAGCCGCCGTTCTATGTTGTTAACCTCTGTGAGCACTGAAGTAGTAGGGTTCGATAGATTGAAAGATGAATATCCCACATGTCCTGATTTTGGTCACATCTATCAATCCTTGCAACAAAGACCATCTAGTGAACCTAGTGATTATACACTGTTAGATGGATACCTTTTCAAAGGAAATCAGTTATGTATTCCCAAGACCTCTGTTAGGGAATTTCTGATCTGGGAAGTCCATGCTGGAGGTTTAGCAGGACATTTTGGCAGGAACAAAACCATCCTAGCAATGGAAGAACAATTTTTTTGGCCTGGTCTTAAAAAGAGCGTTGCCCAGATCATAGCTCAGTGTCGGACCTGTGCTGTTGCAAAACAGCAAAGATAGAACACCGGTCTGTACACGCCCTTACCTGTCCCTGATGGTCCATGGCAAGATATCAGTATGGATTTTGTGGTAGGTCTACCTAAAACTTCTAGGAAACATGACTCTATTTTTGTGGTTGTCGATCGTTTCTCCAAAATGGCGCACTTCATCTCGTGTTCTCAAACTTTAGACGCTTCGAAAGTGGCCAAGCTTTTCTTAGATCAAGTGGTTAAGCTTCATGGTTTACCCAAGACCATTGTGTCAGATAGAGATGTCAAGTTCACTAGCTACTTCTGGAAAACCCTCTGGCACATGTTAGGTACCAAGCTAAAATTCTCTACGGCCTATCATCCTCAAACCGATGGCCAAACTGAAGTAGTAAACCGAAGCTTAGGAAATCTCTTAAGATGTTTAGTCGGCGACAACCTAGGAAACTGGGACTTACTACTTCCTCGCGCTGAATTTGCCTACAACAGTTCGATCAATAGGTCTATTAGGAAAAGTCCATTCGAAGTGGTCCATGGATACAAACCTAGGAAACCTTTAAACCTAATTCCATTACCAGTACATACACGAATATCTGAGTCTGCTGAGTCATATGCACAGCATGTTAAGGATTTGCACAAGGAGATTAATCAGAAGATTCAAACAAGCAATGAACTCTATAGGCATATGGCTAACTCACATAAACGGTTAAAGGAATTTAATGAAGGAGACTCTGTAATGATTAGGCTTAAACCAGAAAGGTTTCCTCCGGGAACTATGAAGAAAATTTAATGTAGTAGACTTACCACCTAGTTATTTTGAAAGGTTTCCTTCAAAATAATAAAGAAAATTGGATCTAATGCTTATGTAGTAGACTTACCACCTAGTTATGGCATTAGTTCTACATTTAATGTTTCCGATCTGAAAGAATACAAGGAACCTGCATTAATACCTGATGAACATTTTGGTCCTGACACTTCTTGGTGCGGGCACCAGAATCAGAAAGAGACTCCAACCAATTCAAGCCCATTCCAAATCTTTATGGTTGGACTAGAGAGTCCGGTAACCTTTTTTTATTTTGAGTCCAAAAGAATCATGTAAGTCGAGTCCATATTGGGTCCTGTAATCTTTCTTTTGAGTCCAAAATAATCATATAAGTCGAGTCCATGTCGGGTCTAGTCTTAGTCTAATCCAAATGGGTCAACTAGCATCAAGCCTAAAGAAGACTCACAATGTATACCCCAAATCAAGACCAAAGCCAACTCAATTGGGGACCACATGCCACATCACTTGCGCCACCTCAACTTGGGACCACATGCCACGTCAAGAGGGGACCACATGCCACCTCACACGCCACCTCACCACAAGAGGGTGCCATCCCAAGTTCAAATTCAAGGAAGTTGGCCAAGGAGGATTTCAAGCAAGAAAATCAGCCCTCTCCCCTTATATTACTCCACTTGTTTAGGGATTTGAAATTTCAAAATTTGTAAGGCTTTATTTAAAGCCTTGGATGCCCCTTGTAAAGATTGATGAGTGAATACAAATTTCCAGCACTTTTCTATGTGTTTCTATGTGCCTATGTGGATCTTTGTGCCTAAGTGAACCTCTTCCTCTCCTCCACCATTTCTTCTCCCTAATCCTTCTCTTTTACTCTTCATCTTCCAAGCAATCCTCTTCCTTCAAAGCGAATTAAGGACATCCTCTCAAGAAGAAGATCAACACCAACACAAGCTTCCACCATGGCACCAAGGATCATTTCCAACAAACTCTCCTTTTGAGTTCCATCAATCTTCTCACTTTTAATTAAGTTTCTAATCATCTTGGTTTCTTTGTTGCAGGGTTCTCTAGGCTCCAGATCCAAGAGGAAGGATTACTTGCTACAAACCAGAAAGTTAGAAGGCCCATCTTATGTGGTATGATCTTTCATTTGAGAACCTTAAGAGTGAATCCCTTGTGCTTGAGATTTCAATGCTTGAACTCCTAGTATTTTAAGATCGGGATCATTAAATAGGGCTAGCTTGACTTGTGTGCGAATTCTAATCTTGTCCTATTTCTTTAAGATTTTGATAGTCCTCCTAGATGGGTTTAAGTATAAGCATTTAGGGTTTCTTATTTAGATCTCCTTGATCTTATATGTTGAATCACTCATATGCAAGTAGGAATTGCTAGTTAAATTTTGGTTAATCTCCTTTAGAGTTACATGCTTGCATCCTCATCATGCATATCACACCAATCTTGGTATCAGAGCATGGTAGAATAAGTTCCTGATTGCATAGCATTAAGTCCTTGAAGTACTTGGATCGGGGGCGTTACTAGGCCGTCCGGTCTTAGGAGAAAGTAGGGTTTAAACACCCTCTCTTCCCATTCCACGGGGATCTCCTAAGGCGTGTCGGGGTGCCATTGTGATTGACCCATGAAAAAGAAAGCCAAAGGACTTTTTAGATTTCATTTGTGAATTTTGTATTGGTCACGTTCTGTTTTTCTGCTTGCTGTATTTTCTGTAGGCTGACTGTAATCCGCCTGCAACTCCAAAGGAAAGTATCACATTCCTCGTTGGAATATTTTTTTTCCTATTCCATTTTAAGTTGTTTATCACCGTTTTAAATTTCAATCTGAGAAAAAAAATTACAAAAAAAATGAAAATTCCTGCAGTCCATCAGTGTTATTAAGGTTTCTGTTCTGTTATGTTCTTTTTCATTATCTTCATTTCAGAATCTGCCTAGAATAGTACAGATTTTATTTTGAAATTTCGTTTCATCTGGTATGTCATCTATAAGTTAGGAGTTTTCTATGATTTTTTTAGATTTTTCTAATATTTTTTTCTGCACTTATCAACACCACATTTAAACTGCAACACACTACTTCTGCACCTGAAATTTGAAATTTGTATGCATCTCATGGCAAATCAAATTAAGGGCATGAAATTGACATAGGGTCAGGATTTCATCACCTGTCCCTAGCCCAAAAATCACCAAATTGCATATCGACCCAATCCCTAACTAAAATTGATTAGACATTAATTGCCCTAGTGGGTTAGGAACATCAATTTGGTCGAGTCCGGGTTATTGTCAACTCATTGTGTCAACTAGTCTTGTGTGTGCCCTATTACTTGGTGTCTAGAATTGGGACTAAGGGCTTGGGTGCTGATCCGTCTATCGGGCCAATTCCACCGGGCCTAGGTAGGCCAGAGACAGGATCTCACACTCCCCTTGTTCTAAAACCTGGCCAAGTATAGAGTTACTACAATCTAGCTTGCCACCTTGATTAGGCAACTAGCTTGGAACTCTAGGTCCAGTTCAATTCAATTGGGAAAGCTTGTGCAACCCATTTCTTCATCTATTATTGGAAGCTGGTGTCAAGGATAGAGGTTAAGTGGCTCAAGCCTAAGCGGTTCTTGTGGTTTTTAATTAGGACCCAGTGAAAGCTGGGGGAACCTCCCACAGACCCACCTCCTGACTGGCCAGTGGAAGAGAGTAGCTGTTGATTTGATTGTATCTAGTCAACTCAGTTTATTTGGACTAACCGGTTTAGAAAACTCATAGTTCGGGTCTGAGTCTAATTGTTTGCATGACAACTAGGTCAGGCACACCTTACCACCCTTCACAAGCCCAACCTAGTTCATCCATGGATACTAGTATGGAAAGCCTTATGAGATCTATGATCGAGAAGATGGACTGTTTGGATGCTAAATTTGGTCAGTTCGAGGAAAGAGTAGGAGCCCTAGAAGAAGCTAGGTTGACCCCAACTGAACCACCTTCACCCAGATTACCTTCAGTTCATCCTAGAGCCCAACGACAGGAACACACACCTGACCCAATTCAAAGAAGACCGCATCAGGATTATGTTGATCATACTCCAGAGCCACCTCCTAGAAGACCTCACTATGATACTTTTGATCAGGATGATCGGGCCCTAAGGAACATCCGTCTAGATGCACCAACCTTTGAGGGAAGCCTAGATCCTAAGGTGTACATAGACTGGGAGGCTGACATGGACCAGTATTTTGACTGGTATGATATGTCTGAAGAGAGAAGATTTAAGTTTGCCAGAATCAGACTAGTTCGTCAGGCTCGGTTATATTGGGGAAACGTGGAATGCATATCAAGGCAAAGGGGAGATTTACCTATAGCAACATGGAGAGATATGAAGAGGAAACTTAGAGAGAAATATCTGCCTATGTCTTATCAGCAAAGGTTATTAGATCAGTGGCAACGATTGACACAGGGTAACAAGACCGTTTCTGAATATGTTGCTAAGTTTGATGAGTTTGTGATGCGATGCAATGTAGTCGAGTCTGAAGCAGCCACTTTATCAAGGTTTAGATCAGGGTTGAATGATGATATAAAAGGGGAACTGTTTTTAAGGGAAGTCCATGATTTAGATCAGGCATACCAAGTTGCCACGGACTATGAGAGGTTTCAAAGGAGAGCTACATTTAGACGACCTGAATCTAGTAGGTTTAACCCTCCTATCAGCAGGCCTAGCTCAGTCCCTAGTCCCACCAATAGAATAAGGTCCAGCCCGAATCCAACCCTTAGACCCAATCCGACCACCCCCTTAATTCCTAGAGAAGACAAAGGAAAGAGCCCTGAAGTTCGAGGTGAGAGGGAGCGAGTCTGCTATAAGTGTCGTAAACCAGGTCATTTCGTGAGCCAATGTCCCTCTAGAGCTTTACATATAGGGGAGGCAGAAGAAGGTGAATCAGAACCCCTGGAGAATGATGAAGAGGAGGTTTATGAAGCAGGGGATTGTTTGGCTGATGAATATGAAGGAGATGACGAGAACATAGACTCATCAGATTTTCTAGGAGTTGTGAGACGTATCATGACACAGACCAAGGAGCAAGAAGACTGGCGTAGAACTAGCATCCTACACACATTTGTTAGGATAGGAGAAAAGGTCTGTAAAATCGTCATCGATAGTGGAAGCTGTGTCAACGCCATTTCCACTAATGCAGCCAAAAGTCTAGGATTACCCATTGTACCACATCCCAATCCATATAAGGTGTCCTGGATCGATTCCACTTCTATACCAATCAAGTCAAGATGTCAGGTTCAAGTCCAGCTTCAATCCTATCAGGGAAAGATCTGGTGTGATGTGCTTCCTATGGGGGTAAGTAGCATCATTTTAGGCAGGCCATGGCTGTTTGATCATGATGTGACCATCATTGGTCGATCAAACTCCTGTGCTTTCAATTTCAATGGCAAGAAAATTATCATTCATCCAACCCAGCCTAAGGATAATGTCAAGAGAGGAGGTAGCAGCTTGAAAGATAAGAAGACTGGATTAAATTTAATAGGTGCAAAAGAATTAGAGCAAGATATCATGGAGGGAGCACCTATTTGGGTAGTAGCTGCTAAGGAAATTAAGGACCACAGCCCTATAGAACACCCTCAAGAGGTGGTCCAATTATTGAAAGAATTTGAGGATGTGTTTCCAGAAGATCTCCCCGATAACCTTCCACCTTTAAGAGACATACAACACGCAATAGATTTAGTCCCTGGAGCGACTTTACCTAATTTGCCTCACTATAGGATGAACCCAATTGAACACCAGGAATTGCAAAGGCAAGTGGGTGAACTTCTTAGGAAGGGGTTTATTAAGGAAAGCTTAAGTCCATGTGCAGTCCCTGCTCTGCTGACCCCTAAGAAAGATGGCACCTGGAGGATGTGTATAGATAGCCGTGCCATTAATAAGATCACTGTAAAGTATAGATTCCCAATCCCAAGACTAGACGACATGTTAGATATGATAGCCGGATCGATAATTTTTTCCAAGATAGACCTAAAGAGTGGCTATCACCAGGTTAGGGTTAGGCCTGGAGACGAATGGAAGACCATTTTTAAGACTAAAGATGGATTATATGAGTGGTTAGTCATGCCGTTCGGTCTGTCCAATGCACCCAGCACTTTTATGAGAATAATGAATCAGGTGTTAAAGGTTTTTATCGGAAGATTTGTAGTGGTCTATTTTGATGATATACTTATATATAGCAAAACAAAGGCAGACCACTTAACCCACCTGAAACAAGTTTGTCAAGTCTTGAGAAAAGATAGTCTCTATGCCAATATCAAGAAGTGTGATTTCCTGACAAATAGAGTTATCTTTCTAGGATTCGTAGTCACATCTGAAGGGGTGTCCGCTGATCCTGAGAAAATTAAATCCATAGTAGAGTGGCCTACGCCTAAGACTATCCACGACGTCCGTAGTTTCCATGGGTTATCCACCTTCTATAGAAGGTTTATCAAAGGATTCATACGATAGTGGCACCAATCACTGATTGTATTAGGAAGGGAAATTTCGAGTGGACTAAAGCAGCAGGTAAGGCCTTCCTAACAATTAAGGAGAAAATGACACAAGCACCTGTCTTAAGGTTACCCGATTTTACCAAGGTGTTTGAGGTTGCTTGTGATGCTTCTGGGGTCGGAATTGGAGGTGTCTTGAGTCAAGAGAATCACCCAGTAGCATACTTCAGTGAAAAGTTAAATGAGGCGAGACTAAGGTATTCCACGTATGATAAGGAACTGTATGCTGTAGTTCAAGTTCTACGATATTGGAGGCATTATCTTCTACCCCACGAGTTTGTCCTGTTCTCTGATCACGAAGCTCTTAGGTTCCTTAGTTCTCAAAAGAAATTAAACCCTAGGCACGGGAAATGGGTAGAATTCATACAAGCTTACACGTTCGTTTTAAAACATCGTGCCGATACTGAAAACAGGGTTGCTGATGCGTTGAGCCGCCGTTCTATGTTGTTAACCTATGTGAGCACTGAAGTAGTAGGGTTCGATAGATTGAAAGATGAATATCCTACATGTTCTGATTTTGGTCACATCTATCAATCCCTGCAACAAAGATCATCTAGTGAACCTAGTGATTATACACTGTTAGATGGATACCTTTTCAAAGGAAATCAGTTGTGTATTCCCAAGACCTCTGTTAGGGAATTTCTGATCTGGGAAGTCCATGCTGGAGGTTTAGCAGGACATTTTGGCAGGAACAAAACCATCCTAGCAATGGAAGAACAATTTTTTTGGCCTGGTCTTAAAAAGAGCGTTGCCCAGATCGTAGCTCAGTGTCGGACCTGTGCTGTTGCAAAATAGCAAAGACAGAACACCGGTCTGTACACGCCCTTACCTGTCCCTGATGGTCCATGGCAAGATATGAGTATGGATTTTGTGGTAGGTCTACCTAAAACTTCTAGGAAACATGACTCTGTTTTCGTGGTTGTCGATCGTTTCTCCAAAATGGCGCACTTCATCCCGTGTTCTCAAACTTTAGACGCTTCGAAAGTGGCCAAGCTTTTCTTAGATCAGGTGGCTAAACTTCATGGTTTACCCAAGACCATTGTGTCAGATAGAGATGTCAAGTTCACTAGCTACTTCTGGAAAACCCTCTGGCACATGTTAGGTACCAAGCTAAAATTCTCTACGGCCTATCATCCTCAAACCGATGGCCAAACTGAAATAGTAAACCGAAGCTTAGGAAATCTCTTAAGATGTTTAGTCGGCAATAACCTAGGAAACTGGGACTTACTACTTCCTCGTGCTGAATTTGCCTACAACAGTTCGATCAATAGGTCTATTGGGAAAAGTCCATTCGAAGTGGTCCATGGATACAAACCTAGGAAACCTTTAAACCTAATTCCATTACCAGTACATACACGAATATCTGAGTCTGCTGAGTCATATGCACAGCATGTTAAGGATTTGCACAAGGAGATTAATCAGAAGATTCAAACAAGCAATGAACTCTATAGGCATATGGCTAACTCACATAAACGGTTAAAGGAATTTAATGAAGGAGACTCTGTAATGATTAGGCTTAAACCAGAAAGGTTTCCTCCGGGAACTATGAAGAAACTCCATGCCCGGGGAGCCGGACCCTTCAAAATAATAAAGAAAATTGGACCTAATGCTTATGTAGTAGACTTACCACCTAGTTATGGCATTAGTTCTACATTTAATGTTTCCGATCTGAAAGAATACAAGGAACCTGCATTAATACCTGATGAACCTTTTGGTCCTAACACTTCTCTTGAGAGTGAAATGCCAATTGAGTGTCCACCACCAAATATTCCTGAGCGAAAGGAAAGAATTGAAAGGATCTTGGATGACCAGATCATCACTACTAGAAATAAGGGCTACCAACGCTATCTGGTTCGATGGCAAGGATGTCCTGAATCTGAAGATTCCTGGATCACCAAAGAGGACCTACAACAAATCAACCCGGATATATTAGAAACTTATCACTCGACAGGGTCGAGTTCCTCCCACCAGGGGAGAATTGGTGCGGGCACCAGAATCAGAAAGAGACTCCAACCAATTCAAGCCCATTCCGAATCTTTATGGTTGGACTAGAGAGTCCGGTAACCTTTCTTTATTTTGAGTCCAAAAGAATCATGTAAGTCGAGTCCATGTTGGGTCCTGTAATCTTTCTTTTGAGTCCAAAATAATCATGTAAGTCGAGTCCATGTCGGGTCTAGTCTTAGTCCAATCCAAATGGGTCAACTAGCATCAAGCCTAAAGAAGACTCACAATGTATACCCCAAATCAAGACCAAAGCCAACTCTATTGGGGACCACATGCCACATCACTTGCGCCACCTCAACTTGGGACCACATGCCACGTCAAGAGGGGACCACATGCCACCTCACACGCCACCTCACCACAAGAGGGTGCCATCCCAAGTTCAAATTCAAGGAAGTTGGCCAAGGAGGATTTCAAGCAAGAAAATCAGCCCTCTCCCCTTATATTACTCCACTTGTTTAGGGATTTGAAATTTCAAAATTTGTAAGGCTTTATTTAAAGCCTTGGATGCCCCTTGTAAAGATTGATGAGTGAATACAAATTTCCAGCACTTTTCTATGTGTTTCTATGTGCCTATGTGGATCTTTGTGCCTAAGTGAACCTCTTCCTCTCATCCACCATTTCTTCTCCCTAATCCTTCTCTTTTACTCTTCATCTTCCAAGCAATCCTCTTCCTTCAAAGCGAATTAAGGACATCCTCTCAAGAAGAAGATCAACACCAACACAAGCTTCCACCATGGCTCCAAGGATCATTTCCAACAAACTCTCCTTTTGAGTTCCATCAATCTTCTCACTTTTAATTAAGTTTCTAATCATCTTGGTTTCTTTGTTGCAGGGTTCTCTAGGCTCCAGATCCAAGAGGAAGGATTACTTGCTACAAACTAGAAAGTTAGAAGGCCCATCTTATGTGGTATGATCTTTCATTTGAGAACCTTAAGAGTGAATCCCTTGTGCTTGAGATTTCAATGCTTGAACTCCTAGTATTTTAAGATCGGGATCATTAAATAGGGCTAGCTTGACTTGTGTGCGAATTCTAATCTTGTCCTATTTCTTTAAGATTTTGATAGTCCTCCTAGCTGGGTTTAAGTATAAGCATTTAGGGTTTCTTATTTAGATCTCCTTGATCTTATATGTTGAATCACTCATATGCAAGTAGGAATTGCTAGTTAAATTTTGGTTAATCTCCTTTAGAGTTACATGCTTGCATCCTCATCATGCATATCACACCAATCTTTGTATCAGAGCATGGTAGAATAAGTTCCTGATTGCATAGCATTAAGTCCTTGAAGTACTTGGATCGGGGGCGTTAACAGGCCGTCCGGTCTTAGGAGAAAGTAGGGTTTAAACACCCTCTCTTCCCATTCCACGGGGATCTCCTAAGGCGTGTCGGGGTGCCATTGTGATTGACCCGTGAAAAAGAAAGCCAAAGGACTTTTTAGATTTCATTTGTGAATTTTGTATTGGTCACGTTCTGTTTTTCTGCTTGCTGTATTTTCTGTAGGCTGACTGTAATCCACCTGC
>CM038049.1:90665026-90692526 GCA_021397845.1 Areca catechu | reverse complement strand
CCCTACACCATCTTCTAGCCTTCTCTCTCTGAGATCAGGATCCGAAGAAGAAGACGCAGAGGAAGCCCAGTTCGCTCCACGGAGTACGAAGGAAGGAGCTATCTTCCTGACGAGGCTGCGCCGATCTGTTCTTATCTTTGTTACTTATTTTGTTAATTTTATTTTTTTTGCATTATATCTAGACATTAAATTTCAATCAATGCAATATTTTTTTTAACTCCTGTCGTTCGTCTTGTCTACACGTAGATGCTAGGATCTAAATAATAGATCCTAGTGCCAAGTTTACTTTTCCTGGAATTTTAAATTTTTTATACTTTTCGACTTCAAATATTTTTTTTACAAGATCAAAAAGATTTCAAATCCTAAACACCGCCTTCTCTGTGGATTCGACCCGACTCCTCTTGCTACGCATTTTTAAATATTTTAAGAAGTCGGATTTTAAACTGATAGCCACGGTGTTTTAACGACAACCCCGCGGTCCTACCAAGTTTTTGGCGCCGTTGCCGGGGAAGGCATTAAAATAATAGTTTTTGATCTTTTTGATTTTTTTTTTTATATACCATGCTAACTTTTCTTTTTCTTGCAGATTAAAAAAAAAGGGGAAGAAAAGCAGAAGAGGAAGGAAGTCTCCCAATCAGTAAACTTTCTTTCCTCTTTTACATATTAATTATTTATCTTTTTTATCTCCAAAAAAAAAAATCAAATTTCAAATTTAAAAAAAAAAAAAATCAAATTTCAAATTTTTTTAAAAAAAAATCAAATTTCAAATTTTTTAAAAAAAAAAATTTCGAATTTCAAATTTTTTAAAAAAAATTCAAATTTCAAATTTTAAATTTTTTTTTTTTTTTTTTCATTTTTAGATTCATTTAGGTAAATTTATCTTTTCTGCAAAATCCAAAAAAAAATCGCCCAGACATTTCATAATTTATTAGGATTAGAAACTTAATCACAAAATTTAAAAAAAATATATATAGCTTTAATTTAATTTTGTGTGTTTATAACTTTTATTTTGGACATCATATTGCATTTCATAAGCTCATAATCATCTTAAGGGCACTTTTCCATAAACAAGATAAGGTGGGGAGTTCAATACCCTTCCTTAGCCCACAAACCATCACCCCTCATTTTGCATACCTAAGCCTTCTAAATAAAATTAACTAGACGTCAGCTCTAAGGAACTCGAGCTCAATAGGACAGGGCACCCGGAAGAGTTGGACCGGGTCAAGATTAGTTGGTTGACTGGTGTCTAGGAAAGGGGTTCAGGGATTACGTCCCGAAGGAAGGTGGTTGGATCCGCTTACCTGGCCAATTTTCAATTGGTGTCTAAGGCAAGCAAAGAGGGAAACTCCACCGACCTTACCCTTACCTGGCCAGTTAGCTAATTGGTCTTTGACTTGGAGGGCTCCAAGGCGGTCTTGGAAGTTAGGAGCTGTCTAGAATTAGGGAGCCTAGGATAAAAGTCTGTTTGATAAGTGTTTGAAAATAACAAAAAAATCATATATATATATAAAATAAAATAAAAAATTTTTTTGGGTTGCACTGTTTCATGCACGGTAGAAGATCTCTATTTACAGACCTAGTTGACTTCAACCCTGAAATTGAACGGCTGATCCATAGTACACCAAAAAATCAAATGGCTGGAAACCCAGAAGAACCACCTAGACAGATGAAGGAATACTTTATTCCTTCCACCTACAACCCATCGACTTGTATCCATTTACCTGAAATACCTGCTAGACAATATGAGATCAAGTCTGCCACAATCCAGATGCTTCCTTCCTTTTATGGGAATACCAATGAAGATCCTTATAAGCATCTAGATGAGTTTTTAGAAATCTGTTCTACGGTGAAGATCCAAGATTTCACTGATGATGCCCTTAGGCTAACCTTGTTCCCCTTCTCACTTAAGGATAAGGCCAAGTACTGGCTTGGCACACTAGGGAAACCAATTCGAACTTGGGCTGAAATGCAGCACGAGTTCCTTAAGAAATTCTATCCTATAGGTCGAACCAACACCATGAGGCGAGCCATCACTGGATTTGCTCAGCTTCCTGGTGAACAAATTCATGAATCATGGGAGAGACTTAAGGAACTCCTTAGAAAATGCCCACATCATGGTCTGTCTAAGTGGCAAATTGTCCAAGCTTTTTATGAGGGATTAGGAGACCAGTATAGACAGATGGTGGATGCATCTTGTGGAGGTGCATTCATGAGTAGAAGTGAGGATGAGGCCTATACCTTGTTTGAAACCCTAAGTGAAAATTCGATCAACCATGCTTCTTTGACTTCATATGAAAGATCGATTCCTCACCAAAAGCGGGCAGGGATTTATGAAATTACACATTCAAATTCCAATGTCGACTTAAACCTAATATCCCAAAGATTAGATACAGTCGACCTCCTTTCTCAAAAATTGGATCAAGTCCTAGCCCTCAGTCAACAATCTCAATCTCCTGCACAATACCCATCACAATACCCATCACCCTCTAATCATCAGGAGATTTGTTCTATCTGTGCTAGCCCAGCCCATCAAATGAATGAATGTCCTACGATTGCACAGTTACCACCTTACATCCAAGAACAAGTCCAAGCTGCTCAAGGTTGCTCCAAGCCGGGTAATGACCCATTTTCAAATACTTATAACCCGGGTTGGAGAAACCATCCTAATTTTTCTTGGAAACCACAACAGACTCAGGTTCAGACCCAAACTCCTCCTGCACGGAACTTTCAAAATAGGCCCCCATACCAAAACTATGCCTATAATAGAGGTCAACCTAGTCAGCCTGCTCAGCCACCATATCAGCCACCATATCATCATCAGTCATCATATCAACCTCCTCAACAGACCAATCTAGCCGACGATAGGTTTGATCAACTTCAATAATTAATCATGATCCAACAACAATCTATCGCCAGGTTAGAAGTTCAAATAGGACAGTTAGCTGAATCTACTATGAGGAGAGAACCAGGTCAACTACCGAGTCAACCAATACCGAATCCTAGAAACAACCCACTCATTCTTCAGCCTAATGTTCCACCTAAGAACCCTCAATTTGAGAATGCTAAAGCAATTTCTGAGCTTAGAAGTGGTAGGATTCTTAGGGACCCATATCAAAACCAGGAGAGAGAGGCTAGTACTGATGCTAGCAAGAATGAGAAGTTAGAAGATGAGACTAACCATGTAGAAGAGCCTGAGCCCGGGACTAGTACTAATACTGGTTCCGATTTAAATGAGAAAGGGAAGAAGAAAGCAGATGAATTACCTGAGACTTATAAACCTAGAGTCCCGTTCCCTTCAGCCCTAGAAGCTGGCTTTTCCCGTAAAAAGCAAGGAGCACGCAACGAGGAGCTAATGGAATTATTCAAGCAAGTTCATATTAATTTACCCCTCCTCGATGCAATTCAGCACGTTCCAGCTTACGCTAAATTTCTCAAAGAACTCTGCACCCAAAAGCGTGAGCCACGAACCATAAAGAGAATCATTTTGTCTGAGGATGTAAGTGCAGTTTTGTTGAATCAATTACCTCAGAAAATGAAAGACCCCGGTGCTCCTTTGATTTCTTGTGTTATAGGAGGCATTACCTTTGACCGAGCCCTGTTAGACCTAGGAGCTAGTGTGAACCTTCTTCCAACCTCGGTCTATGAAAAATTTGGGATAGGTGAACTAAAACCCATGTCAGTCATTCTTCAACTAGCCGATAGATCTGTCAAGACACCACGTGGTTTGATTGAGGATGTCTTAGTTAGAGTGAACCAATGTTATTTCCCAGTAGACTTCCTTATACTAGACATGGAACCATCCCAAGAGCTAAATCAGAATCCCATAATCTTAGGTCGTCCATTCCTAGCCACTGCCAATGCCAATATCAATTGTAAAACGGGAGCTATGGACATTTCTTTTGGGGATCAAAAGGTGAGAATCAATATTTTTAATGCCTCAAAGTTTGCTCGAGAGGAGGAAAATTGTTCTGTGATTAGTTTAGTAGATGAGATTGTTGAGTCTGAATTTTCCTCCAATTTGATGGAAGATGATGAGCCTATTACTGAAACCCAAGTCCAAGAGGTAAATGCCCTACCTGATTCACCTCAACCTTCACCACCTTGGTCAATGCAAACTGAATCCTTACCTGACCTAGGAACTGAGCCTTTGCACCCTTTGATTCAGGCCCCACCACAACTTGAACTAAAAACTTTGCCTGAATCACTTAAGTATGTGTTTTTAGGACCTGACAAAACCCTGCCTATGATCATTACGTCTGACCTAACCATTGAGCAGGAAAACCAATTGATAGATGTTCTGAAAACACATAGGGAGGCCATAGGATGGGCCATTGCTGATTTAAAAGGCATTAGTCCATCAATTTGTATGCACCATATCTATACTGAGGATAGTGCCAAGCCTACTAGAGAAATGCAAAGACGGCTCAACCCAAACATGCAAGAAGTGGTCAAGAAGGAAGTGATTAAATGGTTAGATGCTGGTATTATTTATCCTATTTCTGATAGCCATTGGGTGAGTCCTACTCAAGTCGTTCCAAAGAAATCTGGACTCACGGTTGTCCGTACTGACCATGGGGATTTAGTGCCAACACGACTTTCTACTGGGTGGCGTGTTTGTATAGATTATAGAAAACTTAATGCAGCTACCCGCAAAGACCATTTTCCCTTACCATTTATTGATCAGATCCTAGAAAGATTAGCTGGCCAGCAATACTTTTGCTTCTTAGATGGATACTCAGGATACAACCAGGTAGCTATCTATCCAGGAGACCAGGAAAAGACCACCTTCACATGTCCCTTTGGAACCTTTGCTTTCCGTAGAATGCCTTTCGGTTTGTGTAATGCACCTGCAACCTTTCAAAGATGCATGATATCAATTTTCTCGGACATGATAGGAGATTTCTTGAAAATTTTTTTGGATGATTTTTCAGTCTTTGGAGAATCTTTTGAGAGTTGCCTCAATAATTTGAAGAAAATTTTAAAACGATGTATTGAGGCTAATTTAGTTCTGAGTTGGGAGAAGAGCCATTTCATGGTTCGAGAAGGGATTGTTTTAGGACATATTGTATCTAAGAGAGGGATCGAGGTAGATAAAGCAAAGGTTGAATTGATCTCTAAACTTCCTCCACCCATCTCTATCAAACAAATTCGATCTTTTCTCGGCCATGTAGGATTCTATCGTCGCTTCATCAAAGACTTTTCCAAAATTTCCCGTCCTTTGTGTAATCTGCTCGCCAAGGACATTCCTTTCAATTTTGATGAAGATTGTCTTAAGGCTTTTGAGTTTCTAAAGGAAGCTGTGACCCAAGCCCCAACCATCCAACCCCCAGATTGGTCACTACCTTTTGAAATCATGTGTGATGCTTCAGACTTTGCCATAGGAGCTGTCTTGGGCCAAAGGGTAAACAAATGTCCCATAGTGATTTATTATGCTAGTAGAACTTTGAATGATGCCCAAAAAAATTATACCACTATTGAAAAGGAGTTGCTAGCCGTAGTGTTTGCCCTGGAAAAGTTTAGATCATATCTTTTAGGTTCCAAGATTGTGGTTTATTCGGATCACTCAGCTTTGAGATACCTGCTCTCAAAGAAAGATGCTAAACCATGATTGATTAGATGGATCTTATGCTACAAGAGTTTGATATTGAAATTCGAGACAAGAAAGGATCCGAGAATGTTGTAGCAGACCACCTATCTAGGATTTTAGTTGAAGAGTGTGAACCTGCATCAATTGAAGAATCTTTTCCAGATGAACAACTCTTAGCAGTTTCACATGCAAAGGCCCCTTGGTTTGCAGATATTGTGAACTACTTAGTGGTTGGACAAATCCCTGATGGCTGGTCCAAGAATGAAAAGGATCGATTCTTTGCTCAAATTAAATACTACTTTTGGGAAGATCCTGAACTCTTTCGAATCTGTGCTGATCAAATCATCCGTAGGTGTGTTCCTGAATCTGAACATCTGAGTATTTTGAATTTTTGCCACACCCTTGCCTGCGGAGGACATTTTTCTGGTCGAAAAACTGCGGCTAAAGTTTTGCAAAGTGGATTTTACTGGCCGACTTTGTTTAAGGATGCCTATACTTTTGGCAAAGAATGTCTTAAATGTCAAGCCTTAGGAAATATTTCAAGAAAAGACATGATGCCTTTAAATCCAATCTTGGTAGTTGAAATCTTTGACGTTTGGGGAATTGATTTTATGGGACCCTTTCCACCCTCTAATGGTTTTGAATATATTTTGGTGGCTGTCGATTATGTTTCTAAATGGATTAAGGCAATGGCTACACGAACCAATGATCATAAGGTAGTCATAAAGTTTGTTCAAAAGAATATCTTCTCTAGGTTCGGATTTCCTCGTGCCATCATTAGTGACGGAGGTGCCCATTTCACAAACTACCAATTTCGAATGCTTTTGCAAAAATATGGGGTCACACATAAAGTAGCTACACCTTATCACCCGCAAACAAGTGGCCAAGTAGAAGTATCCAATAGGGAGATCAAGAACATTTTGCAAAAGACTATTAGGCCCGATCGTAGAAACTGGTCAGATCGATTAGATGATGCATTATGGGCCTATCGGACAGCTTACAAGAATCCCATTGGAATGTCTCCCTATAGGCTGATCTTTGGAAAAGCATGTCATCTTCCGGTAGAACTTGAACATAGAGCCTATTGGGCGATTAAGCAATTAAATTTTGATTTAAAGCAAGCTGGTTCTAACCGGATGTTGCAGCTGAGTGAACTAGATGAACTGAGGCGAGATGCTTATGAAAACTCGCGTATTTATAAAGAGAAAATGAAAGCCTTTCATGATCAATTTATTTCTAGGAAAATCTTTAAGCCAAATCAACAAGTCTGGTTATTTAATTCAAGGCTTCGATTATTTCCTGGAAAATTGAGATCTAGATGGGATGGACCTTACATTGTTAACCAAATTTTTCCCCATGGTGCTGTCAAAATTTATGATCCTAGGTCAGGAAACTTCTTTAAGGTAAATGGTCAACGTTTAAAACCATACATTGAAGGAATATCAACAAATCGAACCATTGACCAAGTAACATTAACTGACCCACACTAAACTGAGCTGCATTATGTCTGGCTGAAGACATTAAACTTAGCGCTCATTGGGAGGCAACCCAATATGTACTCTTTATTAAAAAAAAAATAAAAAATAAAAAAAAAATAAAAAAAAAAAAAATAATTTGCAGCCTCTACATTGTTCATGAGCTCCTCTTCTCATGTATCCCTTTACATTTTTAGTTCTTTTCATACCATTAGGGACAATGGTATTTAAGTTGGGGGGTCAGGACAAATATTTTTAATTTTTTTTTTTTTAAAAAAATAATAATAAATAAAAAAATAAATAAAAAATAAAATAATAAAAAAATAATAATAATAAAAAAATAATAATAATAAAAAGAAAAATAAAAATAATAAAAATAAAATAAAATAATAATAATAAATAAATAAATTAAAATAAAATAAAAATAAAAATAAAAATAAAAAAAAAATAATTTGCAGCCTCTACATTGTTCATGAGCTCCTCTTCTCATGTATCCCTTTAGATTTTTAGTTCTTTTCATACCATTAGGGACAATGGTATTTAAGTTGGGGGGTCAGGACAAATATTTTTAATTCATGTGTCAAAAATAAATCTGGAGCACGATAGACTAGGAAAAGTAATAAGAGTTAGAGAGTGTTGCTAATGACTGTTAGCGAGTCAAGAAGTAAACTAGCGTGTCAAACTTTTAGGGCCTACTTTGATCACCTAAAGGCTATTAGCACTTCCATTGCACATGCACGCTGACGAGACAAAGTAAGTATTAGTTGTAAGGACAATTGAGGACTTAATTATCACTGAAAACTGGTAATTGATATATATCCCAATTTAAAATTTTTTTTTTTTTTTTTGAGGAAAGAGCTACCTACCTGAAATAAAAGTGCAAAACATAGAGTATATGTGGATCGCCCTAAACTTAGTAACTGGGTCTCTGCACCTAAGTCAAGTGTGGAGGTTCGCGTCAAACGGTGAAGGGAAGGCCAGGATGCTCAGCACAAAAAAAAAAAAAAAAAAAAAAAAAAAAAAAAATCAGGTAGTGTGAAAGCTAACTCAGTTCATAAGCTTAATTTAGGGATGTATAGAAAATTAACCAAAGTAAGTGTTAATCAAAGATACATTTGTTCTTGCAAACTAGTACCGAAATGTTAAGTTAGTCATCACAAACACAAGTGCTGTAGATCTTTAGATGAACTCTAAGAAAGTTTCTAATTATGCTGACTGCAAAATTTATTTCTGAAACTCAATACTTAGTTAGTGATACTTGCTAGATCTTTTTACTTTCAAACCTTGATCTATTTTTGTAAAGGATAATCTTTGTGACACATGGTTATACTTTGTGCATTGCTAAGGGACTAGCAATATTTAAGTTGGGGGGTGTGATAAATCATGGATTTGCATGATATTTTAAGTATTTTAGTTAATTATTGGTGCTAACATTCTTTTAATAACCTAATTTCATAATTAATTTGGACTTTCTTGCAAAACTAATTATTTTAAAAATATCTTTGAAAAGTGTGAAATTAGAGTACGTTCATGAAAAAAATATATTTCAAGTCAAAGCACCACACACCCATTTAAATGATTAAATAATTATAATTAATGATCATGGAATCGGTAAAATTAATAAGTTTGAAACTCGCCAATAGGTAGAGCTTGATTTATGGAATCCAACGACGCAAACGGTACTTAAATCAGGTTTGAAACGAAGAAGATATGAATTTTCTAATATTTTTGCACATTTTTTGATGTTGCACGCTTTTTGGAGCAGCCGGTCCACCATGGACCGGCTGCTGGGTTTACCAAACTTCATTCGTTTCACCAGCAGCCATGGCTGCCGGTCCACGGAATAGGCCGTGGACCACAGCCCTCCAGAAGCGCCGAAATTCGCCGGGAAGCACGCCGGCGGTGTCCCTGGCCGGAGGAGAAGCTCCGGCGGTGGTTTGACGGGTGGTGGTGGTTTTTTTTTGGCGGCAAACGGAGGAGGAACTCCACGGTGATGCAGCCCACTTTCTCCATGGTGGTGCAGTCCACAGCCGGAGAAGGAGCTCCACGGTGGCAGTCCACGTTCTCCACGTCCACGCACGCCCTCCACGGTGGCTTTCTCCACGCGCAGCCACCTCCTCCACGCATTCCCCATGGCCATTTCTCCACGCGCAGCCACCTCCTCCACGCATTCCCCACGGCCACTTCTCCACGCGCAGCCACTTCTCCACGCACGGCCACCTCTTCCACGTGCATGGCCAAGCCTCCCCACGGCCACCTCTTCCACGCGCATGGCCAAGCCTCCCCATGCCCTCCACGGTGGCGTTCTCCACGGCCACGCACGTCCACGGGCAGTCCACGCGCAGTCCACGGGCGAGCTTCACGGACGCTGGGCGTTCTCCACGGACGCTGGGCATTCTCCGCGAGCTCCACGGCGCAATCCACGAGCACCAGCGCAGCCCACGAGCGGCGAAATCAACAGTGCATCATTGGAGCGATCGCGGTAATTTTTTTTTTGTCCCACATCGCTAGTGCGCAACAAGCTCCCCTCTTCGGTCAATTATAAATTGAACCCCAATGCACAAGATAGGGGGATCCCGGAGAAAAGAGAAGGTACAGGGTAAAGGGCATTGCTTGGGTTACGGGTTGGCTTTTGGGAGTGAGGTTTCTCAAAGGAGAGCGTGTCCCTACACCATCTTCTAGCCTTCTCTCTCTGAGATCAGGATCCGAAGAAGAAGACGCAGAGGAAGCCCAGTTCGCTCCACGGAGTAAGAAGGAAGGAGCTATCTTCCTGACGAGGCTGCGCCGATCTGTTCTTATCTTTGTTACTTATTTTGTTAATTTTTTTTTTTGCATTATATCTAGACATTAAATTTCAATCAATGCAATATTTTTTTTAACTCCTGTCGTTCGTCTTGTCTACACGTAGATGCTAGGATCTAAATAATAGATCCTAGTGCCAAGTTTACTTTTCCTGGAATTTTAAATTTTTTATACTTTTCGACTTCAAATATTTTTTTTATAAGATCAAAAAGATTTCAAATCCTAAACACCGCCTTCTCTGTGGATTCGACCCGACTCCTCTTGCTACGCATTTTTAAATATTTTAAGAAGTCGGATTTTAAACTGATAGCCACGGTGTTTTAACGACAACCCCGCGGTCCTACCAAGTTTTTGGCACCGTTGCCGGGGAAGGCATTAAAATAATAGTTTTTGATCTTTTTGATTTTTTTTTTTATATACCATGCTAACTTTTCTTTTTCTTGCAGATTAAAAAAAAAGGGGAAGAAAAGCAGAAGAGGAAGGAAGTCTCCCAATCAGTAAACTTTCTTTCCTCTTTTACATATTAATTATTTATCTTTTTTATCTCCAAAAAAAAAATCAAATTTCAAATTTAAAAAAAAAAAATCAAATTTCAAATTTTTTTTAAGAAAAAAAATTTCAAATTTCAAATTTTTTAAAAAAAATTCAAATTTCAAATTTTAAATTTTTTTTTTTTTCATTTTTAGATTCATTTAGGTAAATTTATCTTTTCTGCAAAATCCAAAAAAAAATCGCCCAGACATTTCATAATTTATTAGGATTAGAAACTTAATCACAAAATTAAAAAAAATATATATAGCTTTAATTTAATTTTGTGTGTTTATAACTTTTATTTTGGACATCATATTGCATTTCATAAGCTCATAATCATCTTAAGGGCACTTTTCCATAAACAAGATAAGGTGGGGAGTTCAATACCCTTCCTTAGCCCACAAACCATCACCCCTCATTTTGCATACCTAAGCCTTCTAAATAAAATTAACTAGACGTCAGCTCTAAGGAACTCGAGCTCAATAGGACAGGGCACCCGGAAGAGTTGGACCGGGTCAAGATTAGTTGGTTGACTGGTGTCTAGGAAAGGGGTTCAGGGATTACGTCCCGAAGGAAGGTGGTTGGATCCGCTTACCTGGCCAATTTTCAATTGGTGTCTAAGGCAAGCAAAGAGGGAAACTCCACCGACCTTACCCTTACCTGGCCAGTTAGCTAATTGGTCTTTGACTTGGAGGGCTCCAAGGCGGTCTTGGAAGTTAGGAGCTGTCTAGAATTAGGGAGCCTAGGATAAAAGTCTGTTTGATAAGTGTTTGAAAATAACAAAAAAATCATATATATATATAAAATAAAATAAAAAATTTTTTTGGGTTGCACTGTTTCATGCACGGTAGAAGATCTCTATTTACAGACCTAGTTGACTTCAACCCTGAAATTGAACGGCTGATCCATAGTACACCAAAAAATCAAATGGCTGGAAACCCAGAAGAACCACCTAGACAGATGAAGGAATACTTTATTCCTTCCACCTACAACCCATCGACTTGTATCCATTTACCTGAAATACCTGCTAGACAATATGAGATCAAGTCTGCCACAATCCAGATGCTTCCTTCCTTTTATGGGAATACCAATGAAGATCCTTATAAGCATCTAGATGAGTTTTTAGAAATCTGTTCTACGGTGAAGATCCAAGATTTCACTGATGATGCCCTTAGGCTAACCTTGTTCCCCTTCTCACTTAAGGATAAGGCCAAGTACTGGCTTGGCACACTAGGGAAACCAATTCGAACTTGGGCTGAAATGCAGCACGAGTTCCTTAAGAAATTCTATCCTATAGGTCGAACCAACACCATGAGGCGAGCCATCACTGGATTTGCTCAGCTTCCTGGTGAACAAATTCATGAATCATGGGAGAGACTTAAGGAACTCCTTAGAAAATGCCCACATCATGGTCTGTCTAAGTGGCAAATTGTCCAAGCTTTTTATGAGGGATTAGGAGACCAGTATAGACAGATGGTGGATGCATCTTGTGGAGGTGCATTCATGAGTAGAAGTGAGGATGAGGCCTATACCTTGTTTGAAACCCTAAGTGAAAATTCGATCAACCATGCTTCTTTGACTTCATATGAAAGATCGATTCCTCACCAAAAGCGGGCAGGGATTTATGAAATTACACATTCAAATTCCAATGTCGACTTAAACCTAATATCCCAAAGATTAGATACAGTCGACCTCCTTTCTCAAAAATTGGATCAAGTCCTAGCCCTCAGTCAACAATCTCAATCTCCTGCACAATACCCATCACAATACCCATCACCCTCTAATCATCAGGAGATTTGTTCTATCTGTGCTAGCCCAGCCCATCAAATGAATGAATGTCCTACGATTGCACAGTTACCACCTTACATCCAAGAACAAGTCCAAGCTGCTCAAGGTTGCTCCAAGCCGGGTAATGACCCATTTTCAAATACTTATAACCCGGGTTGGAGAAACCATCCTAATTTTTCTTGGAAACCACAACAGACTCAGGTTCAGACCCAAACTCCTCCTGCACGGAACTTTCAAAATAGGCCCCCATACCAAAACTATGCCTATAATAGAGGTCAACCTAGTCAGCCTGCTCAGCCACCATATCAGCCACCATATCATCATCAGTCATCATATCAACCTCCTCAACAGACCAATCTAGCCGACGATAGGTTTGATCAACTTCAACAATTAATCATGACCCAACAACAATCTATCACCAGGTTAGAAGTTCAAATAGGACAGTTAGCTGAATCTACTATGAGGAGAGAACCAGGTCAACTACCGAGTCAACCAATACCGAATCCTAGAAACAACCCACTCATTCTTCAGCCTAATGTTCCACCTAAGAACCCTCAATTTGAGAATGCTAAAGCAATTTCTGAGCTTAGAAGTGGTAGGATTCTTAGGGACCCATATCAAAACCAGGAGAGAGAGGCTAGTACTGATGCTAGCAAGAATGAGAAGTTAGAAGATGAGACTAACCATGTAGAAGAGCCTGAGCCCGGGACTAGTACTAATACTGGTTCCGATTTAAATGAGAAAGGGAAGAAGAAAGCAGATGAATTACCTGAGACTTATAAACCTAGAGTCCCGTTCCCTTCAGCCCTAGAAGCTGGCTTTTCCCGTAAAAAGCAAGGAGCACGCAACGAGGAGCTAATGGAATTATTCAAGCAAGTTCATATTAATTTACCCCTCCTCGATGCAATTCAGCACGTTCCAGCTTACGCTAAATTTCTCAAAGAACTCTGCACCCAAAAGCGTGAGCCACGAACCATAAAGAGAATCATTTTGTCTGAGGATGTAAGTGCAGTTTTGTTGAATCAATTACCTCAGAAAATGAAAGACCCCGGTGCTCCTTTGATTTCTTGTGTTATAGGAGGCATTACCTTTGACCGAGCCCTGTTAGACCTAGGAGCTAGTGTGAACCTTCTTCCAACCTCGGTCTATGAAAAATTTGGGATAGGTGAACTAAAACCCATGTCAGTCATTCTTCAACTAGCCGATAGATCTGTCAAGACACCACGTGGTTTGATTGAGGATGTCTTAGTTAGAGTGAACCAATGTTATTTCCCAGTAGACTTCCTTATACTAGACATGGAACCATCCCAAGAGCTAAATCAGAATCCCATAATCTTAGGTCGTCCATTCCTAGCCACTGCCAATGCCAATATCAATTGTAAAACGGGAGCTATGGACATTTCTTTTGGGGATCAAAAGGTGAGAATCAATATTTTTAATGCCTCAAAGTTTGCTCGAGAGGAGGAAAATTGTTCTGTGATTAGTTTAGTAGATGAGATTGTTGAGTCTGAATTTTCCTCCAATTTGATGGAAGATGATGAGCCTATTACTGAAACCCAAGTCCAAGAGGTAAATGCCCTACCTGATTCACCACAACCTTCACCACCTTGGTCAATGCAAACTGAATCCTTACCTGACCTAGGAACTGAGCCTTTGCACCCTTTGATTCAGGCCCCACCACAACTTGAACTAAAAACTTTGCCTGAATCACTTAAGTATGTGTTTTTAGGACCTGACAAAACCCTGCCTGTGATCATTGCGTCTGACCTAACCATTGAGCAGGAAAACCAATTGATAGATGTTCTGAAAACACATAGCGAGGCCATAGGATGGGCCATTGCTGATTTAAAAGGCATTAGTCCATCAATTTGTATGCACCATATCTATACTGAGGATAGTGCCAAGCCTACTAGAGAAATGCAAAGATGGCTCAACCCAAACATGCAAGAAGTGGTCAAGAAGGAAGTGATTAAATGGTTAGATGCTGGTATTATTTATCCTATTTCTGATAGCCATTGGGTGAGTCCTACTCAAGTCGTTCCAAAGAAATCTGGACTCACGGTTGTCCGTACTGACCATGGGGATTTAGTGCCAACACGACTTTCTACTGGGTGGCGTGTTTGTATAGATTATAGAAAACTTAATGCAGCTACCCGCAAAGACCATTTTCCCTTACCATTTATTGATCAGATCCTAGAAAGATTAGCTGGCCAGCAATACTTTTGCTTCTTAGATGGATACTCAGGATACAACCAGGTAGCTATCTATCCAGGAGACCAGGAAAAGACCACCTTCACATGTCCCTTTGGAACCTTTGCTTTCCGTAGAATGCCTTTCGGTTTGTGTAATGCACCTGCAACCTTTCAAAGGTGCATGATATCAATTTTCTCGGACATGATAGGAGATTTCTTGAAAATTTTTATGGATGATTTTTCAGTCTTTGGAGAATCTTTTGAGAGTTGCCTCAATAATTTGAAGAAAATTTTAAAACGATGTATTGAGGCTAATTTAGTTCTGAGTTGGGAGAAGAGCCATTTCATGGTTCGAGAAGGGATTGTTTTAGGACATATTGTATCTAAGAGAGGGATCGAGGTAGATAAAGCAAAGGTTGAATTGATCTCTAAACTTCCTCCATCCATCTCTATCAAACAAATTCGATCTTTTCTCGGCCATGTAGGATTCTATCGTCGCTTCATCAAAGACTTTTCCAAAATTTCCCGTCCTTTGTGTAATCTGCTCGCCAAGGACATTCCTTTCAATTTTGATGAAGATTGTCTTAAGGCTTTTGAGTTTCTAAAGGAAGCTGTGACCCAAGCCCCAACCATCCAACCCCCAGATTGGTCACTACCTTTTGAAATCATGTGTGATGCTTCAGACTTTGCCATAGGAGCTGTCTTGGGCCAAAGGGTAAACAAATGTCCCATAGTGATTTATTATGCTAGTAGAACTTTGAATGATGCCCAAAAAAATTATACCACTACTGAAAAGGAGTTGCTAGCCGTAGTGTTTGCCCTGGAAAAGTTTAGATCATATCTTTTAGGTTCCAAGATTGTGGTTTATTCGGATCACTCAGCTTTGAGATACCTGCTCTCAAAGAAAGATGCTAAACCACGATTGATTAGATGGATCTTATGCTACAAGAGTTTGATATTGAAATTCGAGACAAGAAAGGATCCGAGAATGTTGTAGCAGACCACCTATCTAGGATTTTAGTTGAAGAGTGTGAACCTGCATCAATTGAAGAATCTTTTCCAGATGAACAACTCTTAGCAGTTTCACATGCAAAGGCCCCTTGGTTTGCAGATATTGTGAACTACTTAGTGGTTGGACAAATCCCTGATGGCTGGTCCAAGAATGAAAAGGATCGATTCTTTGCTCAAATTAAATACTACTTTTGGGAAGATCCTGAACTCTTTCGAATCTGTGCTGATCAAATCATCCGTAGGTGTGTTCCTGAATCTGAACATCTGAGTATTTTGAATTTTTGCCACACCCTTGCCTGCGGAGGACATTTTTCTGGTCGAAAAACTGCGGCTAAAGTTTTGCAAAGTGGATTTTACTGGCCGACTTTGTTTAAGGATGCCTATACTTTTGGCAAAGAATGTCTTAAATGTCAAGCCTTAGGAAATATTTCAAGAAAAGACATGATGCCTTTAAATCCAATCTTGGTAGTTGAAATCTTTGACGTTTGGGGAATTGATTTTATGGGACCCTTTCCACCCTCTAATGGTTTTGAATATATTTTGGTGGCTGTCGATTATGTTTCTAAATGGATTGAGGCAATGGCTACACGAACCAATGATCATAAGGTAGTCATAAAGTTTGTTCAAAAGAATATCTTCTCTAGGTTCGGATTTCCTTGTGCCATCATTAGTGACGGAGGTGCCCATTTCACAAACTACCAATTTCGAATGCTTTTGCAAAAATATGGGGTCACACATAAAGTAGCTACACCTTATCACCCGCAAACAAGTGGCCAAGTAGAAGTATCCAATAGGGAGATCAAGAACATTTTGCAAAAGACTATTAGGCCCGATCGTAGAAACTGGTCAGATCGATTAGATGATGCATTATGGGCCTATCGGACAGCTTACAAGAATCCCATTGGAATGTCTCCCTATAGGCTGATCTTTGGAAAAGCATGTCATCTTCCGGTAGAACTTGAACATAGAGCCTATTGGGCGATTAAGCAATTAAATTTTGATTTAAAGCAAGCTGGTTCTAACCGGATGTTGCAGCTGAGTGAACTAGATGAACTGAGGCGAGATGCTTATGAAAACTCGCGTATTTATAAAGAGAAAATGAAAGCCTTTCATGATCAATTTATTTCTAAGAAAATCTTTAAGCCAAATCAACAAGTCTGGTTATTTAATTCAAGGCTTCGATTATTTCCTGGAAAATTGAGATCTAGATGGGATGGACCTTACATTGTTAACCAAATTTTTCCCCATGGTGCTGTCAAAATTTATGATCCTAGGTCAGGAAACTTCTTTAAGGTAAATGGTCAACGTTTAAAACCATACATTGAAGGAATATCAACAAATCGAACCATTGACCAAGTAACATTAACTGACCCACACTAAACTGAGCTGCATTATGTCTGGCTGAAGACATTAAACTTAGCGCTCGTTGGGAGGCAACCCAATATGTACTTTTTATTAAAAAAAAAAAAAAAAATAAAAATAAAAATAAAAATAAAAAAAAAATAATTTGCAGCCTCTACATTGTTCATGAGCTCCTCTTCTCATGTATCCCTTTACATTTTTAGTTCTTTTCATACCATTAGGGACAATGGTATTTAAGTTGGAGGGTCAGGACAAATATTTTTAAATTTTTTTTTTTTTAAAAAAATAATAAATAAATAAATAAATTAAAAAAATAAAATAGTAAAATAATAATAATAATAATAATAAATAATAATAATAAAAAGAAAAAAATAAAAATAATAAAAATAAAATAAAATAAAATAATAAATAAATAAATAAAAAAATAAAAAATAAAAATAAAAATAAAAATAAAAAAAAAAATAATTTGCAGCCTCTACATTGTTCATGAGCTCCTCTTCTCATGTATCCCTTTACATTTTTAGTTCTTTTCATACCATTAGGGACAATGGTATTTAAGTTGGGGGGTCAGGACAAATATTTTTAATTCATGTGTCAAAAATAAATCTGGAGCACGATAGACTAGGAAAAGTAATAAGAGTTAGAGAGTGTTGCTAATGACTGTTAGCGAGTCAAGAAGTAAACTAGCGTGTCAAACTTTTAGGGCCTACTTAGATCACCTAAAGGCTATTAGCACTTCCATTGCACATGCACGCTGACGAGACAAAGTAAGTATTAGTTGTAAGGACAATTGAGGACTTAATTATCACTGAAAACTGGTAATTGATATATATCCCAATTTAAATTTTTTTTTTTTTTTTTTTGAGGAAAGAGCTACCTACCTGAAATAAAAGTGCAAAACATAGAGTATATGTGGATCGCCCTAAACTTAGTAACCGGGTCTCTGCACCTAAGTCAAGTGTGGAGGTTCGCGTCAAACGGTGAAGGGAAGGCCAGGATGCTCAGCAAAAAAAAAAAAAAAAAAAAAAAAAAAAAAAAAAAATCAGGTAGTGTGAAAGCTAACTCAGTTCATAAGCTTAATTTAGGGATGTATAGAAAATTAACCAAAGTAAGTGTTAATCAAAGATACATTTGTTCTTGCAAACTAGTACCGAAATGTTAAGTTAGTCATCACAAACACAAGTGCTGTAGATCTTTAGATGAACTCTAAGAAAGTTTCTAATTATGCTGACTGCAAAATTTATTTCTGAAACTCAATACTTAGTTAGTGATACTTGCTAGATCTTTTTACTTTCAAACCTTGATCTATTTTTGTAAAGGATAATCTTTGTGACACATGGTTATACTTTGTGCATTGCTAAGGGACTAGCAATATTTAAGTTGGGGGGTGTGATAAATCATGGATTTGCACGATATTTTAAGTATTTTAGTTAATTATTGGTGCTAACATTCTTTTAATAACCTAATTTCATAATTAATTTGGATTTTCTTGCAAAACTAATTATTTTAAAAATATCTTTGAAAAGTGTGAAATTAGAGTACGTTCATGAAAAAAAATATATTTCAAGTCAAAGCACCACACACCCATTTAAATGATTAAATAATTATAATTAATGATCATGGAATCGGTAAAATTAATAAGTTTGAAACTCGCCAATAGGTAGAGCTTGATTTATGGAATCCAACGACGCAAACGGTACTTAAATCAGGTTTGAAACGAAGAAGATATGAATTTTCTAATATTTTTGCACATTTTTTGATGTTGCACGCTTTTTGGAGCAGCCGGTCCACCATGGACCGGCTGCTGGGTTTACCAAACTTCATTCGTTTCACCAGCAGCCATGGCTGCCGGTCCACGGAATAGGCCGTGGACCACAGCCCTCCAGAAGCGCCGAAATTCGCCGGGAAGCACGCCGGCGGTGTCCCTGGCCGGAGGAGAAGCTCCGGCGGTGGTTTGACCTTGGGTCAGAGGAGGGCATGCAGAGCATGAAAACTTATTATGGATGCCTAGTAGGTGCCATAAGGTCTTCCAGAAGTAGGTGGCAAACCTAATAGGTTCTAAGGAGTCTTGCAACCTAGAGATCTCAGTAAAGTGTAATCCCATAGCTCTAGAAACATGAGAAGATTCAGGGAAGGGTAGGAAATAAGAATCAGAGTTTTGAGGTGGCTTATCAGAAACAAGAAACAAACCTTGGTTATTCAGGATGACCTTAAAATGAGGACATTGTTCTATAGGTGCACTCATCCAAACCTCATGATTTGCTCTAGGAGGGTCTACAAGTGCAAGTTCTAGGGTAGGTTGGGTGCTCCTAGAAGGTGGAAGGTTATCAGGAAGGTCTTTGGAATGTTTATCTAAAACGTCCTCTAAGCTACTGTCTTTTTCTTGTTCTTGGACCTTCTCAATGGGAAATTCTTGTGAACCCCTTCCTTCTTCACACTTCTCTACCAGATTTGACTCAGGGGTGTCTTCTTTGGATTCCTCAATGAGTTCAGGGGTATTCTCACTTAAACTTTCATTTGGTATAATTTCCTCTTCCTGAACTTCCTCAAAAGGGTCTTCTCTTAAGGTTATCTCCTGAATTCCTTGAGTGGCAGGGGTCCCCTCAATAACCCCATTAGGTAGGAGTTGGTTAATTGAATTATCGGGAGAGATATCCTCAAATTCTTCTTCTTCATATTCATCTATCAAACTAATGTCAGGCTCATATATTTCTTCCTCAATCTCACTGAAATGTTCTAATCTATTCTCCTTTGATTCCCCTTTAAGTACGGCTCTGGTCAGGTCAACTAATTTTGGGATGGCCATGCCTAACTCCTTCTCAGTGTTATCCTTCTGGTCAAGAGGTGACACAAGTGGGAATTGACAAACAAAAGTCTGGTTCACTACGGGTGTCGGATCAATCGGAACTTGACTCAAGTTGGTAGAGGTTGGCTTTAAGTCCAAAGTACTTGATTGGTTATATCTTAAAGACCACTCATAGTCTTTGGCTTCTTGGTAGGCTCGGTCTAACTTATTAGTTATTTTAAGGCATAGCTTCCTATAAATGTCTGGGTGTAACCCAACCCTAAACCTTGATGTGATCTGAGCTTCGGTCTCAATGGTATTGCATTTCATGTCGCACCACTGGAAGTCCTTGATATATTTAGACACAGGCCTATTACCTTGTCGCAATTGGTACCATTGGTCTAAAAGTCTTTTCTCATAGGATCTACCTAGGTACCTATCTCTCAACTTACTTCTCATATCTCTCCAAGTATATATTTCCTCTTTTCTTTGATAACACTCATGCTCAATAGCATACCAATGCGACCTAGCATGTTTGGTGAACTTGGTTTTGGCCAACCTAATTTGTCCTAATTTCGATATGTTAGTGCACTCAAAATACCGATCCATTTGATCTTCCCACTTAATATATGTCTCTTGTCTTCCATCAAAAATGGGTGCATAAGGTTCGGTGTTCCTAACAGGTCCCTTTTCTGAGTCAACCAAGTATGGATATAGGCTCCTAGGGTTATGCTCGGGATCACGGTATAAGGTCCTCCTAGGCTCCTGGCATGGGTGAGGTTGGGGCCTATTAAATTTTGGATCAGGGGTGCAATTTTGATGTCTACGTTTCTCAAGTCCCTGGGCTCGGTCTCTAAACTGGGCAAACCCCTCATTCATATCCTGACTCAATTTGGTCATACTTTCGGTAAGAGTTCTAATCATGGCCTCTAAATCAGGTTGGGTTTGACCAGGTTGGTAGGGTACTTCGTTCCGGGTGGACATGATGATGCAAGCAAGCACACCAAATGAGACTCGACTGAAATGACTACGGGCTAACTAGACCTAGAGCCCAAACTAGATGCCCAATCAGAGTGGCAAGCTAGCCTGTAGTAACTCGGGACTTAGCCAGGCTGGTGTAAGGGGAGTGTTAGGTCCCTAAATGCCAATCCTAGACACCAATCAGAGATTGGCCAAGTAGGCGGACCAGCACACAAGCCCTTCAGAATGGAATCCCTGAACCACCGTTCTAGACACTGAGTACAAAGCACACACAGAGTAACCAGACAAACTGACTCAACACTTGCCTTGACCCGACTTGTTGATGTCCCTAGCCTACTAGGGAAAATTAGGTCTAATCAATTTTTAGATTAAAGGCTTAGGTTCAAATGAGTGGGTGGTGGTTTTGGGCTAAGGAGAGGTTATCAACTCCTCCCCTTATCTTAGATGCTCAAATGCCCTTAAGATGAATTAAGAGATGAACACTCAAAAAAATAATTGGATTGCAGAACACAAAATAGAGTTGCAGTAATTTAATTCTCAGAAATCCCACGGAAACCCATAAATCACAAGAGAATTATGCAAAATAGTTTCAATTATACTGGTTTCAGAAAAACAAAAATCACTAAATTTGGAGTTACCTGTAGAGAGAAATAATTCCTGAAACAGGGTAATTACGGGCTGAAAACAGAGTACTTCCACGTTTACAATCCCTGCTACAAAGTTATAACCCAATGGATCCCCTACACGCCCTAGGAACACCCCGTGGAATGGGAAGAGGAGGTTTGCACCTAGCTTCGTTCCTAGGACCGGACGTCCTGGGGAGTCTACTTCGAGCAGACAAAGTAAAAAGAGAGAGACTCAAACAAGCAATCAAAACAGAAACCCTAGACAGGGCTCTGATACCAAAAATGATGCAGAACAAAGAACAAAG
Source organism: Areca catechu (assembly GCA_021397845.1). Classification (NCBI taxonomy): domain Eukaryota; kingdom Viridiplantae; phylum Streptophyta; class Magnoliopsida; order Arecales; family Arecaceae; genus Areca; species Areca catechu. The sequence continues at coordinate 90,671,081 of CM038049.1, read as the reverse complement.
AAGCGTATGCAGAAGTAAAAATTAAGATTAATTCTTTTTTTTTTATATATATTTTAGAAATTGGCTTTGACTCAAAGTAAAGTTAAACTAAGTTGATGGAAACTAGGTAAGGATTGAAAGCACAATTTAAAAGAAGCTAAGTTATCAGAGTAGTTCAGAAGTAACGGATCGCTGGGGGTTGAGAAACTCCCAGACCTAGGGTTTCGCTCTGAACTTTCAACAGGACAGAAATAAAGAGAAGAGATGGTTTTCCAACCAGACAGTGATCTTCATAGAATTTGGGTGGAAGAACTCTCTCGAGCAGATTGTTGGATCCTCGGATTCGGCTATCTTCCCAATGGATCCTCCAATACTGATCTCGTGGCTGGGTCGGCTTCTCCTGAACTAAAGATCTGGGAAGTAGAAAAACAAGTGATGGATTCAGAGACTCAGGGAAGGATTTACCAGTTCGAAGAACTTGAAGGCTGATGTCGCTGAGATCCGGATTCTCTTGAAGGCTGATTCGACTCCCTCTGGGAAGAGCTATGGATCTGAAGTATCCGGACTGGAGCTGGATGCTGGTGGACGGCCTGGACTTGGAGAGAATATCCGTGAGAGGTGGGATATGCTAGGGCTTGGTGGAAAGAGAAGGGTGATGGGCGGCTAGGGTTTGGGAGTGAAGTGGCTAACCTAGGGTTGGGGTTTTGGAGATCTCACACCTCCTCAAGGTTCCTGGGGAACCCGGATTTACTCCCTCACGGAGCTCAACACCAGGATGCAAGTGCGGAAGAGAGAAAATACAAAGTTTGCTCACAAAAAATTTGGTTTCATTCATCTTTTTTTCAAGAGTTACATAGAGTTGAATATATAGACATAACAAAAAAATAAAATTTCATACACTTCCCATGTGGGACTAACAGAACTAACCCACACTTTAGGCATCAAATTCTCTTCCCAAGACTCCTTCCATGAGTGGGCAGCCCAAAAACTCTAAAAAAACTTGAAAATCAGCTCCAAATGGCAGGTTATGGGGGTGTCTCCTAGTATCTCTTCATGAATCAAGGATTTTCCCTTCATGGTTTGGCTCTTTTGGACACCTCCTAGTCTTGCTCCACAAGTTTAGGCTTCTTCCTTTCATGGCTTTGGCACTTTAGGAAACTTTTGGGTGCCTCCTTGATTTTCTCCCCAAGACATGCTCTCTTCCCTTTTATAACTTGGATTTTTATGGAACATTGTGGGGCACCTCCTTGATCCTCTCTTCAAGAAAAATTCTTGCCATCCTGGCTTGGGTTTATCTGGAAAGAAGTTGGCTCCTCCTTGGATTGAGGTATCTTAATGGATTTCTCCCCCAAGTGGCGCATGAAAGAAGGGACCTGCTTTCTTGTGGTGTGGGGACCATGGCTCACTGGATGGAGATGTGGCGCCTCCTGGACTCTGGCGTGTGTCTGGGAGTGTGGCGCCCACTTGCTTGGTCCTGGGAGAAAATGTGGCACCTTGGAGAAGACCTAGACCACTACTAGGACTTGTATTGAGTCAACATGACTCAACAAAATTTAAATTGCAAGGAAATACAGACTCAAACTAAAATTAAGTTGACCAAGTCAACCCTTATTACAAAACCAGAAAACCCTAATTCTTCGGGCAATGTCAATCAGAGATCCAGATGGAGCCCTGAAGTCTTCTTCTGAGTCTGGTGCCCGCACCAATTCTCCCGGGGTGGGAGGAACTCGACCCTGTCGAGTATGGATCAAGCTGGCTCTGGTATCTCTCCAAGAGGTCTGGGTCCAATTCTTGTAATTCTTCTTGGGAGATCCAAGAGTTATCAGAATCTGGCCTTCCTTGCCAGCGGACCAGGTATCTTTGGTATCCTCGATTACAAGTAGAGATAACCTGATCATCCAGGATCTTTTCAATCTGCTCTTTCCTCATAGGCCAGTTTGTTGGTAGACACACAGGGTTGGGTTCACTCTCAAGAGCAGGATTAGGCTCAAAAAGGCTCATTGGGAATCACAGCTGGCTCTCTATACTCTACTAGGTCTGTAATGTTGAAAGTGGAGCTAATGCCTAGTTCTGAAGGCAACTCGAGCACATAGGCATTGGACCCTACTCTCTTCACCACTCTAAATGGTCCAGCTCCTCTAGCATATAACTTTCTAACAGTTCCAGGAGGAAACTGTTCAGGCCTTAACCTAATCATTACATAGTCTCCCTCAACAAAAGTTTTGACTCGCCTTTGAGAATCAGCCAACTTCTTATAAGTTTCATTACTTAAATTTATTTTGGCATGAATTTCTTTATGCAAGTCCTTTACATGCTATGCAAGTGCATCAAGAGACTTGTGTGTGTGGACTAATAGTGAAATCAGATCAAGTGGTGTGTGAGGCTTGTTTCCATGAACAATTTCAAAGGGACTCTAGCCTATAGACCTATTGATTGAAACATTATATGCAAATTTAGTCCTGGACAAAATACAAATCCCAATTCCTGGTGCTCTCAATCAAACCAAATCTGAGCCAAAGCCTAGTAATGGGTCAAGAAAACTAAACTAGACTGACGATGCATTCCTAAAGAATGGACTTTATTCCAAAGGAACCCTAGGTCTAAACCTAACAAACTAAGGCTCTCTAGGTTTGACCTTGGGTCAGAGGAGGGCATGCAGAGCATGAAAACTTATTATGGATGCCTAGTAGGTGCCATAAGGTCTTCCAGAAGTAGGTGGCAAACCTAATAGGTTCTAAGGAGTCTTGCAACCTAGAGATCTCAGTAAAGTGTAATCCCATAGCTCTAGAAACATGAGAAGATTCAGGGAAGGGTAGGAAATAAGAATCAGAGTTTTGAGGTGGCTTATCAGAAACAAGAAACAAACCTTGGTTATTCAGGATGACCTTAAAATGAGGACATTGTTCTATAGGTGCACTCATCCAAACCTCATGATTTGCTCTAGGAGGGTCTACAAGTGCAAGTTCTAGGGTAGGTTGGGTGCTCCTAGAAGGTGGAAGGTTATCAGGAAGGTCTTTGGAATGTTTATCTAAAAAGTCCTCTAAGCTACTGTCTTTTTCTTGTTCTTGGACCTTCTCAATGGGCAATTCTTGTGAACCCCTTCCTTCTTCACACTTCTCTACCAGATTTGACTCAGGGGTGTCTTCTTTGGATTCCTCAATGAGTTCAGGGGTATTCTCACTTAAACTTTCATTTGGTATAATTTCCTCTTCCTGAACTTCCTCAAAAGGGTCTTCTCTTAAGGTTATCTCCTGAATTCCTTGAGTGGCAGGGGTCCCCTCAATAACCCCATTAGGTAGGAGTTGGTTAATTGAATTATCGGGAGAGATCCTCAAATTCTTCTTCTTCATATTCATCTATCAAACTAATGTCAGGCTCATATATTTCTTCCTCAATCTCACTAAAATGTTCTAATCTATTCTCCTTTGATTCCCCTTTAAGTACGGCTCTGGTCAGGTCAACTAATTTTTGGATGGCCATGCCTAACTCCTTCTCAGTGTTATCCTTCTGGTCAAGAGGTGACACAAGTGGGAATTGACAAACAAAAGTCTGGTTCACTACGGGTGTCGGATCAATCGGAACTTGACTCAAGTTGGTAGAGGTTGGCTTTAAGTCCAAAGTACTTGATTGGTTATATCTTAAAGACCACTCATAGTCTTTGGCTTCTTGGTAGGCTCGGTCTAACTTATTAGTTATTTCAAGGCATAGCTTCCTATAAATGTCTGGGTGTAACCCAACCCTAAACCTTGATGTGATCTGAGCTTCGGTCTCAATGGTATTGCATTTCATGTCGCACCACTAGAAGTGCTCGATATATTTAGAGACAGGCCTATTACCTTGTCGCAATTGGTACCATTGGTCTAAAAGTCTTTTCTCATAGGATCTACCTAGGTACCTATCTCTCAACTTACTTCTCATATCTCTCCAAGTATATATTTCCTCTTTTCTTTGATAACACTCATGCTCAATAGCATACCAATGCGACCTAGCATGTTTGGTGAACTTGGTTTTGGCCAACCTAATTTGTCCTAATTTCGATATGTTAGTGCACTCAAAATACCGATCCATTTGTTCTTCCCACTTAATATATGTCTCTTGTCTTCCATCAAAAGTGGGTGCATAAGGTTCGGTGTTCCTAACAGGTCCCTTTTCTGAGTCAACCAAGTATGGATATAGGCTCCTAGGGTTATGCTCGGGATCACGGTATAAGGTCCTCCTAGGCTCCTGGCATGGGTGAGGTTGGGGCCTATTAAATTTTGGATCAGGGGTGCAATTTTGATGTCTACGTTTCTCAAGTCCCTGGGCTCGGTCTCAAAACTGGGCAAAATCCTCATTCATATCCTGACTCAATTTGGTCATACTTTCGGTAAGAGTTCTAATCATGGCCTCTAAATCAGGTTGGGTTTGACCAGGTTGGTAGGGTACTTCATTCCGGGTGGACATGATGATGCAAACAAGCACACCAAATGAGACCCGACTGAAACGACTACGGGCTAACTAGACCTAGAGCCCAAACTAGATGCCCAATCAGAGTGGCAAGCTAGCCTGTAGTAACTTGGGACTCAGCCAGGCAGGTGTAAGGGGAGTGTTAGGTCCCTAAATGCCAATCCTAGACACCAATCAGAGATTGGCCAGGTAGGCAGACCAGCACACAAGCCCTTCGGAATGGAATCCCTGAACCACCGTTCTAGACACTGAGTACAAAGCACACACAGAGTAACCAGACAAACTGACTCAACACTAGCCTTGACCCGACTTGTTGATGTCCCTAGCCTACTAGGACAAATTAGGTCTAATCAATTTTTAGATTAAAGGCTTAGGTTCGAATGAGTGGGTGGTGGTTTTGGGCTAAGGAGAGGTTATCAACTCCTCCCCTTATCTTAGATGCTCAAATGCCCTTAAGATGAATTAAGAGATGAACACTCAAAAAAATAATTGGATTGCAGAACACAAAATAGAGTTGCAGTAATTTAATTCTCAGAAATCCCACGGAAACCCATAAATCACAAGAAACTTATGCAAAATAGTTTCAATTATACTGGTTTCAGCAAAATAAAAATCACTAAATTTGGAGTTACCTGTAGAGAGAAATAATTCTTGCAACAGGGTAATTACGGGCAGAAAATAGAGTACTTCCCCGTTTACAATCCCTGCTACGAAGTTATAACCCAATGGATCCCCTACATGCCCTAGGAACACCCCGTGGAATGGGAAGAGGAGGTTTGCACCTCGCTTCGTTCCTAGGACCGGACGTCCTGGGGAGTCTACTTCGAGCAGACAAAGTAAAAAGAGAGAGACTCAAACAAGCAATCAAAACAGAAACCCTAGACAGGGCTCTGATACCAAAAATGATGCAGAACGGAAGCTCTGATACCAAAAATGATGCAGAACAAAGAACAAAGAAGCGTATGCGGAAGTAAAAATTAAGATTAATTCTTTTTTTTTTATATATTTTAGAAATTGGCTTTGACTCAAAGTAAATTTAAACTAAGTTGATGGAAACTAGGTAAGGATTGAAAGCACAATTTAAAAGAAGCTAAGTTATCAGAGTAGTTCAGAAGTAACGGATCGCTGGGGGTTGAGAAACTCCCAGACCTAGGGTTTCGCTATGAACTTTCAACAGGACAGAAATAAAGAGAAGAGATGGTTTACCAACCAGACAGTGATCTTCATAGAATTTGGGTGGAAGAACTCTCTCGAGCAAATTGTTGGATCCTCGGATTCGGCTATCTTCACAATGGATCCTCCAATACTGATCTCGTGGCTGGGTCGGCTTCTCCTGAACTAAAGATCTGGGAAGTAGAAAAACAAGTGATGGATTCAGAGACTCAGGGAAGGATTTACCAGTTCGAAGAACTTGAAGGCTGATGTCGCTGAGATCCGGATTCTCTTGAAGGCTGATTCGACTCCCTTTGGGAAGAGCTATGGATCTGAAGTATCCGGACTGGAGCTGGATGCTGGTGGACGGCCTGGACTTGGAGAGAATGTCCGTGAGAGGTGGGATATGCTAGGGCTTGGTGGAAAGAGAAGGGTGATGGGCGGCTAGGGTTTGGGAGTGAAGTGGCTAACCTAGGGT
>CM038049.1:90642526-90655026 GCA_021397845.1 Areca catechu | reverse complement strand
ATGGATGAAGCTCTCAAAAAACTCACCGAAAGAGAGCAAGAAGCGGGTATAAAAAATTTCTCTGGATGCCAACCGTAGAGGAGAGCAAGGGTCTTCAGTTTTGTGCGAAAGGGTAGTGGGATTTAATCGAAATAAATCAAGGAAGGAGATGCACTGTTTCGGTTTCAAAAACTGAAACATCTCAGGCGTAAGGATGAAGACGACGGTTCAATAGGTGAACCGGCAAATGACCAAAAAGCCCTTCGGTCCAAGGTCCAAAGCAGGGTCAATTTGGTTCAGGCCAAAACCCAGTCAAACGAAGTCCAAATCGAACGAAACTGGACTCAAAACAAAGCTAAGAACGAACCCTATCTTTCTACAATCCAACCTCACTGATTTGAGTTGAAATCGATTTGCAACCGACTAAAACAAAAATCAATTGGACTTAGAAACATTCATCAAACCATTTGATGAACATGGGTTCAATCCTAGTCAGCCAGGAACATATTCCTGGTCGATCCATAGAAGATCTGATCAACCCAAGACCGGGTCAATCAGAAGAAAACTCAACCAAAAACCGTGACAAAACACCGAAACGATTCCCAATCGAATCGGTTCCTGATCAGATAGAAATCCTCTATGGCGTGTGACCTCATAGGTTCGAACCTAAACGGTAGTACTGGAACACTTCCAGTACCAGCACAAGATACCACCTAGCAATGGGTCTCGGCGTCTGGATAGGTCGAAGATGCGAGAGCAATCCATGGAACCTCTGGCATATGGTTAGCGCATAATTCATCCCTTTGACCTTCAATGCTCAGGATGACCTAGGGTTGAACTGCCAACCCCAGCTATGTCAATCCACTACGTGTCTCAATCTCGCAAGTCCAGTGACTCTTCACTGGGACCACCCCGGCCGAGGATTTGCTAAATTAAGACACTGCGAGACATTCAATCCAAACCATTTGGACAGGTCAATTCCATCTTGGTCCACTATTGCTCCATAAGTACTTGCCTGTACCCAGAAACCTTCCATCACCGGATTAAAAATCCGGGTAGTCCGGCACCAAAGCACAGGGAGTTGCTTGCAAGCTACCATAGTGACATCAGGTCAGAGGGACACTTATGCCCATATCCATTCGCGAGCGATCCTTAAACAGATAAGGTGCTACGCGGAGTCACGTCTAATGAGATATCAAATATCCCACTTGCAGATCACATCAGTGTCACCACACTCCTTTGGTCAAGAGGACAACCAAATAATGCGAACCACAACAGCCTATGCTTGATATGTTGCTATCCAGGTACAACATATCATTTGGCTGAGAACCCTGTTTAAGGACCACTCGATATATCCTCTCTATATCGATGTAATAGTAGTCCTAAGGATATCATCACTAAAGAATTCATTATAGGAAGATGTAAAGTGATGAGAAGCCAGAATAACTTTTATTCATTATAAAAATTACATAACAATTAGCTCAACCATCTACAACCTAGATGATTGGCTTTGGGATACAATTCCCAACAGTCATATGCTTGTCTCAAAGATTAAGCCATGCATGTGCAAGTATGAACTAATTCGGACTGTGAAACTGTGAATGGCTCATTAAATCAGTTATAGTTTGTTTGATGGTACGTGCTACTCGGATAACCATAGTAATTCTAGAGCTAATACATGCAACAAACCCCGACTTCTGGAAGGGATGCATTTATTAAATAAAAGGTCGACACGGGCTCTGCCCGGCGCTCCGATGATTCATGATAACTCGACGGATCGCATGGCCCACGTGCAGGCGACGCATCATTAAAATTTTTGCCCTATCAACTTTCGATGGTAGGATAGGGGCCTACATGGTTGATGCAGCACGAAAGCTCTGATACCAAAAATGATGCAGAATAAAAAAGATGATGCGATGCGAAAGTAAATTAAAATTAATGTATTTTTTTTTTAATATATTTTCAGAAGTCGGCTTTGACTCAAAGGAAAGATAAACTAATGTTGAAAGAAACTAAGAAATGACAGAGAGCACAATTAAAAGGAATGGATTATCAGAGTAACTCAAAATTAGGATCGCTGGGGATTGAGAAACCCCCAGATCTAGGGTTTGCTCTGAGTTTCAACGAAACAGACAAAGTGAGAAGGGAAGGTTCTTGTTACCTAGCAGTGATATCTCTCGTTGCTTCAATTGGAGGACACTCTCGAGTAGATTGTAGGATCCTTGGAGACGGGGTATCTTCGCAATAGATCCTCGGATTGTAGTCCTATGGCAAGGTTGGCCTCCTTCTTGAACTCAGGATCTGGAAGAAGAAGAACACAAGAAAAAAGAACCAGAAACTCAAAGAAAGACACTGACCTGAGGACTTAATGAAGATTGTTGGATGTAGAAGTTTCGGAGATCTTGATACTGATCTGACTCTTCTTTGAACTTGCTCTGTAGTTGAAACAGTTGATCTGAACCTGGATGCTGGTGGCCGGTCTCTATATGGAAGAGAGGGGCCGTGGGATGTAGATGGAAAATTAGGGTTTGGTGGTGGTGGAGTAGAGATGGGTGGACTAAGCTAGAGTTTTGGGGTTGGAGATCTCACACCTCCTCAAGGTTCCTAAGGAACCCGGATTTACTCCCTCACGGAGCTCAACACTTGAATACAAGTGCGGAAGAGAGAAACACAAAGTTGCTCACAAAGAAATTGATTTCATTCATCATTTTTTTAATTCAAGAGTTACATAGAGTTGAATATATAGACATAACAAAGAAATAAAATTTTATACATTTTCCATGTGGGACTAATAGGACTAACCCACACTTTAGGCATCAAATTCTCTTCCCAAGACTCCGTCCATGAGTGGGCAGCCCAAAAACTCCAAGAAAACTTGAAAATCAGCTCCAAATGGCAGGTTATGTGGGTGTCTCCTAGTATCTCTCCATGAATCAAGGATTTTCCCTTCATGGTTTGGCTCTTTTGGACACCTCCTAGTCTTGCTCTACAAGTTTAGGCTTCTTCCTTTCATGGCTTTGGCACTTTTGGAAACTTTTGGGTGCCTCCTTGATTTTCTCCCCAAGACATGCTCTCTTCCCTTTTATAACTTGGATTTTTATGGAACATTGTGGGGCACCTCCTTGATCCTCTCTTCAAGAAAAATTCTTGCCATCCTGGCTTAGGTTTATCTGGAAAGAAGTTGGCTCCTCCTTGGATTGAGGTATCTTGATGGATTTCTCCCCCAAGTAGTGCAAGAAAAAAAGAACCTGCTTACTTGAGGCGTGGGGACCAAGGTACACTGGATGGAGATGTGGCAGGGAGTGTGGCACCCACTTGTAGCTGGAAAATTTGGTGCCCTATGGAAAAGGGAATGACACCTACTTGGGCCTTGGACTTGGACTGAGTCAACATGATCCAACAAAAATTGAAATGACAAAATTACAGACTCAAAATTGAGTTGATCAGGTCAACCCTTATTACAAAACCAGAAAATCCTAATTCTTCGGGCAAGGTCAATCAGAGATCCAGATGGAGCCCTGAAGTCTTCTTCTGAGTCTGGTGCCCGCACCAATTCTCCCGGGGTGGGAGGAACTCGACCTTGTCGAGTAAGGCTCAAGTTGGCTCTGGTATCTCTCCAAGAGGTCTGGATCCAAATCTTGTTGTTCTTCTCGGGAGATCCAAGAGTCATCAGAGTCTGGCCTTCCTTGCCAGCGGACCAAGTATCTTTGGTATCCTCGATTACGAGTAGAGATAACCTGATCATCCAGGATCTTTTCAATCTGCTCTTTTCTCACAGGCCAATTTGTTGGTGGACACACAGGGTCGGGATCACTCTCAATAACAGGATTAGGTTCAAAAGGCTTACTGGGAATCACAGCTGGCTCCCTGTACTCTACTAGGTCTGTAATGTTGAAAGTAGAGCTATTGCCTAGTTCTGGAGGCAACTCGAGCACATAGGCATTGGATCCTACTCTCTTCACTACTCTAAATGGTCCAGCTCCTCTAGCATGTAACTTTCTAACGGTTCCAGGAGAAAACCGCTCAGGCCTTAACCTAATCATTACATAGTCTCTCTCAACAAAAGTTTTGACTCGTCTTTGAGAATCAGCCAACTTCTTATAAGTTTCATGAATTTCTTTATGCAAGTCCTTTACATGTTATGCAAGTGCATCAAGAGACTTATGTGTGTGGGCTAATAGTGAAATCAGATCAAGTGGTGTGTGAGGCTTGTATCCATGAACAATTTCAAAGGGACTCTAGCCTATAGACCTATTGATCGAAACATTGAATGCAATTTCAGCCCTGGACAAAATACAAATCCCAATTCCTGGTGCTCTCAATCAAACCAAAATCTGAGCCAAAGCCTAGTAAAGGGTCAAGAAAACTAAACTAGACTGACGACGCATTCCTAAAGAATGGACTTTATTACAAAGGAACCCTAGGTCTAAACCTAACAAACTAAGGCTCTCTAGGTTTGACCTTGGGTCGGAGGAGGGCATGCAGAGCATGAAAACTTATTATGGATGCCTAGTAGGTTCCATAAGGTCTTCCGGAAGTATGTGGCAAACCTAATAGGTTCTGACACGTGGTTCACTCTAAAGGCTTCGACAAAGTATACTTGGATGGTGTAAGAAGCATTGGAAGTCCTAGAGAAAGGGAGGAGATATGAGGTGGAGTCTCGAATTACCTGTTGACTAAAGGTGGTGACCTGAAGGTTTGAATGGTGATCTATGAGTGTCAACTGGTCATCCTTACGAAAGGAAAAGTTTGCTACTCCCAGGAATGGATCAAGAGATGGTTCGGGAAGTAGCCTAGGACATGTGATTGCAATAGTTAAGGTTTGTTCTCTAAGCAAATAATGATCCACTTTCTCAAGAACTGGATTAGAGAATGATTCATGGGAGGGCCTATGGATGATGACCTCAAGACTTGAAATTTGACCTATGGGTGCGGAAAGGTATACTCTATAGAAGGGTAGGTCAGTCATGCGAAGGAAGGGGTCTGGGGCCATAAGGAGGACTTCTACAGGACTGGGTGAATCAATCCGCTCAAGACAAGGATGTTCAACTGAGATTACGGGAGAGACCTTAGTGGCTGGGCATGGGACAAGGTCCAATTGTAAGAGGCTTGATTCAATCATCCTAAGGAGAGGATCTACCATAGGGTGGGCAAACTTAAACAGTTCAGTGCAAAGATCTTCAATTGGTACTTGGGGAATGACTGTCATTAGAGGGTACGAACTGATAGCTCGGGCTAACACTATGAGTTCTTCCTGGGGGTATTTGATAAAAGGAACCTGATTCTCACAAATCTCATGAATTTCTGAACTAGGTCCTACCACTTGGTTGTCTCCAAGGTCTCCTCAAGTAAGGAACCAATAGTATCGATGTCACATTCTTCAAGTTCTTCCCCCTCATATTCATCAACTAGACTCAAGCCAGCATCATATACTTCCTCGATGCCATCTTCAATGGGTTTCGGGTCAGTGGTAATCGGGTCAACTGATTCTAGGATTGTCATACCTAACATTTCTTCCTCATTGGTAGGCTTGGGTTCTCCCTCATTAATGTCATCCTTAGGATTCTTACCACTTAGCTATGCACAAGCCAGTCCTATGCATGGGCACTGACTAGATTTATGGCCTCTTTCTCCACAAAACAAACATTCTTGTGATATAGGAACCTGGGTCACACTGGGTTTCAAGCTAGTAGAGACCTTACTTGGGCATGGGTGTGGATCTAAATGGTTTGATCTAGAAGACTTGGGTTGTTGAGTGACTGGTCTAGAATATTGTAAGGACCTCTCATTGACACGATCCACACTATAGATATCATGGTTAGGCTTCCTAAGGTTATGCTCGGGATCACGGTATAAGGTCCTCCTAGGCTCCTGGCATGGATGAGGTTGGGGCCTATTAAATTTTGGATTAGGGGTCCAATTTTGATGTCTACGTTTCTCAAGTACTTGGACTCGATCCCTAAGCTGGGTAAAATTCTTATGGACTTGTTCTTTACACTGGGTAACAGTAGCAGTCATATCCTGACTCAATTTGTTCATACTTTCAGTAAGAGCTCTAACCATGGCCTCTAAATCAGGTTGGGTTTGACCAGGTTGGTAGGGTACTCCATTCCGGGTAGTCATGATGATGCAAGCAAACACACAGAATGTGACTAGACTAAAGCGACTACTGGCTCACTAGACCTAGAGTCCAAACTAGATGCCCAATCAGAGTGGCAAGCTAGCCTGTAGTAACTTGGGACTCAGCCAGGCAGGTGTAAGGGGAGTGTTAGGTCCCTAAATGCCAATCCTAGATACCAATCAGTGATTGGCCAGGTAGGCGGACCAGCATACAAGCCCTTCGGGATAGAATTCCTGAACCACCGTTCTAGACACTGAGTACAAAGCACACACAGAGTAACTAGACAAACTGACTCAACACTAGCCTTGACCCGACTTGTTGACGTCCCTAGCCCACTAGGGCAAATTAAGTCTAATAAGTTTTAAAATTAGGCTTAGGATCGAATGAGTGGGTGGTGGTTTTGGGCTAAGGAGAGGTTATCAACTCCTCCCCTTATCTTAGATGCTCAAATGCCCTTAAGATGAATTAGGAGATGATCACTCAAAAAAATGAATTGCAGAAACACAGAAACAGAGTTACAGTAATTTAACTCTCAGACATTCCACAGAAACCAATAAATTACACTAAAATTATTTAAAATATATTCAGTTATACTGGTTCCAACAAAATAAAAATCATGCAATTTAGAGTTACTTGCAATGAGAAACAATTCCTGCAATAGGGTAGTTACAGACTGAAAATAGAATGCTTCCACAGTTTACAATTCCTGCTACGAAGTTGTAACCCAGCGGATCCCCTACACGCCCTAGGAACACCCCGTGGAATGGGAAGAGGAGGCTTGCACCTCACTTCGTTCCTAGGACCGGACGTCCTGGGGAGTCTACTTCGAGCAGACAAAGTAAAAAAGAGAGACACTCAAAACATGCAAGCAAGTCAGAAACCCTAGACAGGGCTCTGATACCAAAAATTGATGCAGCACGAAAGCTCTGATACCAAAAATGATGCAGAACAAAAAAGATGATGCGATGCGAAAGTAAATTAAAATTAATATAATTTTTTTTTTTAATATATTTTCAGAAGTCGGCATTGACTCAAAGGAAAGATAAACTAATGTTGAAAGAAACTAAGAAATGACAGAGAACATAATTAAAAGGAGTGGATTATCAGAGTAACTCAAAATTAGGATCGCTGGGGATTGAGAAACCCCCAGATCTAGGGTTTGCTCTGAGTTTCAACGAAACAGACAAAGTGAGAAGGGAAGGTTCTTGTTACCTAGCAGTGATATCTCTCGTTGCTTCAATTGGAGGACACTCTCGAGCAGATTGTAGGATCCTTGGAGACGGGGTATCTTCGTAATAGATCCTCGGATTGTAGTCCTATGGCAAGGTTGGCCTCCTTCTTGAACTCAGGATCTGGAAGAAGAAGAACAAAAGAAAAAAGAACCAGAAACTCAAAGAAAGACACTGACCTGAGGACTTAATGAAGATTGTTGGATGTAGAAGTTTCAGAGATCTTGATACTGATCTGACTCTTCTTTGAACTTGCTCTGTAGTTGAAACAGTTGATCTGAACCTGGATGCTGGTGGCCGGCCTCTATGTGGAAGAGAGGGGCCGTGGGATGTAGATGGAAAATTAGGGTTTGGTGGTGGTGGAGTAGAGATGGGTGGACTAAGCTAGAGTTTTGGGGTTGGAGATCTCACACCTCCTCAAGGTTCCTAAGGAACCCGGATTTACTCCCTCACGGAGCTCAACACTTGAATACAAGTACGGAAGAGAGAAACACAAAGTTGCTCACAAAGAAATTGATTTCATTCATCATTTTTTTAATTCAAGAGTTACATAGAGTTGAATATATAGACATAACAAAGAAATAAAATTTTATACATTTTCCATGTGGGACTAATAGGACTAACCCACACTTTAGGCATCAAGTTCTCTTCCCAAGACTCCGTCCATGAGTGGGCAGCCCAAAAACTCCAAGAAAACTTGAAAATCAGCTCCAAATGGCAGGTTATGGGGGTGTCTCCTAGTATCTCTCCATGAATCAAGGATTTTCCCTTCATGGTTTGGCTCTTTTGGACACCTCCTAGTCTTGCTCCACAAGTTTAGGCTTCTTCCTTTCATGGCTTTGGCACTTTTGGAAACTTTTGGGTGCCTCCTTGATTTTCTCTCCAAGACATGCTCTCTTCCCTTTTATAACTTGGATTTTTATGGAACATTGTGGGTTACCTCCTTGATCCTCTCTTCAAGAAAAATTCTTGCCATCCTGGCTTGGGTTTATCTGGAAAGAAGTTGGCTCCTCCTTGGATTGAGGTATCTTGATGGATTTCTCCCCCAAGTAGTGCAAGAAAAAAAGAACCTGCTTACTTGAGGCATGGGGACCAAGGTACACTGGATGGAGATGTGGCAGGGAGTGTGGCACCTACTTGTAGCTGGAAAATTTGGTGCCCTATGGAAAAGGGAATGACACCTACCTAGGCCTTGGAGTTGGACTGAGTCAACATGATCCAACAAAAATTGAAATGACAAAATTACAGACTCAAAATTGAGTTGATCAGGTCAACCCTTATTACAAAACCAGAAAATCCTAATTCTTCGGGCAAGGTCAATCAGAGATCCAGATGGAGCCCTGAAGTCTTCTTCTGAGTCTGGTGCCCGCACCAATTCTCCCGGGGTGGGAGGAACTCGACCTTGTCGAGTAAGGCTCAAGTTGGCTCTGGTATCTCTCCAAGAGGTCTGGATCCAAATCTTGTTGTTCTTCTCGGGAGATCCAAGAGTCATCAGAGTCTGGCCTTCCTTGCCAGCGGACCAAGTATCTTTGGTATCCTCGATTACGAGTAGAGATAACCTGATCATCCAGGATCTTTTCAATCTGCTCTTTCCTTACAGGCCAATTTGTTGGTGGACACACAGGGTCGGGATCACTCTCAATAATAGGATTAGGTTCAAAAGGCTTACTGGGAATCACAGCTGGCTCCATGTACTCTACAAGGTCTGTAATGTTGAAAGTAGAGCTATTGCCTAGTTCTGGAGGCAACTCGAGCACATAGGCATTAGATCCTACTCTCTTCACTACTCTAAATGGTCCAACTCCTCTAGCATGTAACTTTCTAACGGTTCCAGGAGAAAACCGCTCAGGCCTTAACTTAATCATTACATAGTCTCTCTCAACAAAAGTTTTGACTCGTCGTTGAGAATCAGCCAACTTCTTATAAGTTTCATGAATTTCTTTATGCAAGTCCTTTACATGTTATGCAAGTGCATCAAGAGACTTATGTGTGTGGGCTAATAGTGAAATCAGATCAAGTGGTGTGTGAGGCTTGTATCCATGAACAATTTCAAAGGGACTCTAGCCTATAGACCTATTGATCGAAACATTGAATGCAATTTCAGCCCTGGACAAAATACAAATCCCAATTCCTGGTGCTCTCAATCAAACCAAAATCTGAGCCAAAGCCTATTAAAGGGTCAAGAAAACTAAACTAGACTGACGACGCATTCCTAAAGAATGGACTTTATTACAAAGGAACCCTAGGTCTAAACCTAACAAACTAAGGCTCTCTAGGTTTGACCTTGGGTCGGAGGAGGGCATGCAGAGCATGAAAACTTATTATGGATGCCTAGTAGGTGCCATAAGGTCTTCCGGAAGTATGTGGCAAACCTAATAGGTTCTGACACGTGGTTCACTCTAAAGGCTTCGACAAAGTATACTTGGATGGTGTAAGAAGCATTGGAAGTCCTAGAGAAAGGGAGGATATATGAGGTGGAGTCTCGAATTACCTGTTGACTAAAGGTGGTGACCTGAAGGTTTGAATGGTGATCTATGAGTGTCAACTGGTCATCCTTACGAAAGGAAAAGTTTGCTACTCCCAGGAATGGATCAAGAGATGGTTCGGGAAGTAGCCTAGGACATGTGATTGCAATAGTTAAGGTTTGCTCTCTAAGCAAATAATGATCCACTTTCTCAAGAACTGGATTAGAGAATGATTCATGGGAGGGCCTATGGATGATGACCTCAAGACTTGAAATTTGACCTATGGGTGCGGAAAGGTATACTCTATAGAAGGGTAGGTCAGTCATGCGAAGGAAGGGGTCTGGGGCCATAAGGAGGACTTCTACAGGACTGGGTGAATCAATCCGCTCAAGACAAGGATGTTCAACTGAGATTACGGGAGAGACCTTAGTGGCTGGGCATGGGACAAGGTCCAATTGTAAGAGGCTTGATTCAGTCATCCTAAGGAGAGGATCTACCATAGGGTGGGCAAACATAAACAATTCAGTGCAAAGATCTTCAATTGATACTTGGGGAATGACTGTCATTAGAGGGTACGAACTGATAGCTCGGGCTAACACTATGAGTTCTTCCTGGGGGTATTTGACTAAAGGAACCTGATTCTCACAAATCTCTTGAGTTTCTGAACTAGGTCCTACCACTTGGTTGCTCTCCAAGGTCTCCTCAGGTAAGGAACCAATAGTATCGATGTCACATTCTTCAAGTTCTTTCCCCTCATATTCATCAACTAGACTCAAGCCAGCATCATATACTTCCTCGATGCCATCTTCAATGGGTTTCGGGTCAGTGGTAATCGGGTCAACTGATTCTAGGCTTGTCATACCTAACATTTCTTCCTCATTGGTAGGCTTGGGTTCTCCCTCATTAATGTAATCCTTAGGATTCTTACCACTTAGCTATGCACAAGCCAGTCCTATGCATGGGCACTGACTAGATTTATGGCCTCTTTCTCCACAAAACAAACATTCTTGTGATATAGGAACCTGGGTCACACTGGGTTTCAAGCTAGTAGAGACCTTACTTGGGCATGGGTGTGGATCTAAATGGTTTGATCTAGAAGACTTGGGTTGTTGAGTGACTGGTCTAGAATATTGTAAGGACCTCTCATTGACACGATCCACACTATAGATATCATGGTTAGGCTTCCTAAGGTTATGCTCGGGATCACGGTATAAGGTCCTCCTAGGCTCCTGGCATGGATGAGGTTGGGGCCTATTAAATTTTGGATTAGGGGTCCAATTTTGATGTCTACATTTCTCAAGTACTTGGACTCGATCCCTAAGCTGGGTAAAATTCTCATGGACTTATTCTTTACACTGGGTAACAGTAGCAGTCATATCCTGACTCAATTTGTTCATACTTTCAGTAAGAGCTCTAACCATGGCCTCTAAATCAGGTTAGGTTTGACCAGGTTGGTAGGGTACTCCATTTCGGGTAGTCATGATGATGCAAGCAAACACACAGAATGTGACTAGACTAAAGCGACTACTGGCTCACTAGACCTAGAGTCCAAACTAGATGCCCAATCAGAGTGGCAAGCTAGCCTGTAGTAACTCGGGACTCAGCCAGGTAGGTGTAAGGGGAGTGTTAGGTCCCTAAATGCCAATCCTAGACACCAATCAGTGATTGGCCAGGTAGGCGGACCAGCATACAAGCCCTTCGGGATAGAATTCCTGAACCACCATTCTAGACACTGAGTACAAAGCACACACAGAGTAACTAGACAAACTGACTCAACACTAGCCTTGACCCGACTTGTTGACGTCCCTAGCCCACTAGGGCAAATTAAGTCTAATAAATTTTAAAATTAGGCTTAGGATCGAATGAGTGGGTGGTGGTTTTGGGCTAAGGAGAGGTTATCAACTCCTCCCCTTATCATAGATGCTCAAATGCCCTTAAGATGAATTAGGAGATGATCACTCAAAAAAATGAATTGCAGAAACACAGAAACAGAGTTACAGTAATTTAACTCTCAGACATTCCACAGAAACCAATAAATTACACTAAAATTATTTAAAATATCTTCAATTATACTGGTTCCAACAAAATAAAAATCATGCAATTTGGAGTTACTTGCAATGAGAAACAATTACTGCAACAGGATAGTTACAGACTGAAAATAGAATGCTTCCACAGTTTACAATTCCTGCTACGAAGTTGTAACCCAGCGGATCCCCTACACGCCCTAGGAACACCCCGTGGAATGGGAAGAGGAGGCTTGCACCTCACTTTGTTCCTAGGACCGGACATCCTGGGGAGTCTACTTCGAGCAGACAAAGTAAAAAAGAGAGACACTTAAAACATGCAAGCAAGTCAGAAACCCTAGACAGGGCTCTGATACCAAAAATTGATGCAGCACGAAAGCTCTGATACCAAAAATGATGCAGAACAAAAAAGATGATGCGATGCGAAAGTAAATTAAAATTAATATAATTTTTTTTTTTAATATATTTTCAGAAGTCGGCTTTGACTTAAAGGAAAGATAAACTAATGTTGAAAGAAACTAAGAAATGACAGAGAACATAATTAAAAGGAGTGGATTATCAGAGTAACTCAAAATTAGGATCGCTGGGGATTGAGAAACCCCCAGATCTAGGGTTTGCTCTGAGTTTCAACGAAACAGACAAAGTGAGAAGGGAAGGTTCTTGTTACCTAGCAGTGATATCT
>CM038049.1:90620026-90635026 GCA_021397845.1 Areca catechu | reverse complement strand
GGAAGGAGATTTCTCTTGAAAAGCAAGGTTAGGAGGTGCCCTAATCATTCCAACTAAAGCCAGATATAAAAGGCAACAAATTTTCTCTTGGAGGGCAAGGTTAAGAGGCACCCAAACACTTCCAGATAAGGCCAAGCGTAGAAGGAAAAAAATATATTCTTGGAGGTCAAGACAAGGAGGCGCCACCCACTTTCCTTTTTGAAGCTTCAATCAACTTTGGAATTAATTGGCCGGCCATATGAGTAGGGATTGATATCCTAATTTGAAGATCCCCTCCTTTAGTCCCACATGAGAAGATGTAAAACCCTACTCTCTTGTAATGGCCTATAAATTAAACCCCATGTAAGTTTGAAAAAAAGAGGAGATGAATGAAAATTTTTTTTTTATGAGCAAACTTGTGTTTTCTCTTTTCCGCACTTGCTTCCAGGTGTTGAGCTCTGTGAGGGAGTAAATCCGGGTTCCCCTGGAACCTTGAGGAGGTGAGAGATCTCCAAAACCCCAAACCCTAGGTTAGCCACTCCACTCCCAAACCCTAGCCGCCATCACCCTCTCTTTCCACCAAGCCCTAGTCTATTCCTCTTCTCACGGCCACCAGCATCCAGCTCCGGTCCAGATACTTCAGATCTACAGCAATTCTAAGAGGAAGTCAGATCGGCCTCCAGGAGAATCCTGATTTCAGCAACTTTGGCTTTCAAGTTCTTCAACCTGGTAAAATCTTTTCTTGTGTTTCTGAATTCCATCATTTGTTCCCCTTCTTTCCCAGATCTTGAGTCCAGAAGAAGCCGACCAAACCACGAGACCAGTATTAGAGGATCCATTGCGAAGATAGCCGACTCCGAGGATCCCACAATCTGCTCGAGAGAGTTCTTCCGCCAAAATCCTGAGAAGATCACTGTCTGGTTAGTAAACCATCTGTCCTCTCTATTTCTGTTCTGTTGAAAGTTCAGAGCGAAACCCTAGGTCTGGGAGTTTCTCAACCCCCAGCGATCCGTTACTTCTGAACTATTCTGATAATTTAGTTTCTTCTAAACTGTGCTTTCAATCCTTACCTAGTTTCCTTCAACGTAGTTTAGCTTTACTTTGAGTCGAAGCCAATTTCTAAAATATATAAAAAAAAGAATTAATTTAATTTTACTTCCGCATACGCTTCTTTGTTCTTTGTTCTGCATCAACCCCACGATCCCGAACCCCGGCCCCCCGAGCCAACCTGCACGAGGGCGCAACCCCGATCCGGATGCGGGTCCCGCGACGAGGTCGGAGGTCGCATGCAGCGCGCGGACGTATCGATCACCATCGACGGGGCGGCGGCGAAGCGACGACCCGCGAGCGGGCACGTGCGGGACACCATCTCACCGACCGCTGCGGCATGCGGAGGGCCCGTCATCGCGGTGTGGCGGGATGGCTCGTCCGCGCCGAGCGGCGAGGTGGAAGGCACGGCCGTGCACGGTGAGGGCACCGCGGCGGACGGTGCCGCGACCGGGGCCCAGAGGCGGATGGGGTGCGCCCACGGGTCCCCGATCGCGTGCACCGTCGCCGTGCCGGCCGGCAAAATGGAGCGAGGCACCGTACCACTCGGGCATCCGCCCGGGCGGGCATGACGGCGATGACCTCGATGGCCCCATCCCCGTGCGTGTGCCGGTGCGGCGACGCCACCGTCCGCCCGGGCGCTGCCGTGTAGGTCCCGGCTTGAGCACGGGTGCCGGTGCGGCGGCGACGGATTGCCTGCTCGGCGGCTACAGCTGCGGGGGTCGGATGCATGCCTGAGCGATGGTTGCAAAAAGGCACCGGGCGTCGCGTCGGAGCCGTCGGGCCGCAGGTGCCCAGCCCGCCGGGACCGGAGATGGCACGCTCTCCCCGGCCACTCCCCGCCTTTGGTCAGATGCCCCTCCCGAAGCACCGGGTTCGCCGCATTGGATGAAACCAAGATGCTCCGGGCGGGTGCCCGTGCCGTGCTCATCGAGACCGGGTCCCGAGAGCGCGGGCGCGACTCCGGACCCTCCGCGAGGGCCCGGTGAGCGCCCACGCTACCGCGACCGTGCCATGGTGACGGAGACCCGAGTCCCACGGCGGGCCCTGGCATCGCACGGCCGGATGCGGGGCACGCCCGGGCGGGGGTGCGGACGGCAGGCCGCGGGACGCACGCGAGCATGCGGGTCGCGGCACCGCCGGGTGCAGGTCATCGGGCATGCGCGGGTCACCGCAGGGGCGTGCCCGGGCCATGGCACAGCCGGGCGCAAGTCACCGGGCGCGCGCGGGCCATGTCCCGCCGGGCGCGAGGCCCCGGACGCGCACAAGGGCACGGCGGGCTCGGGCGCGCGCGGGTCATGGCACTAGCGCGCGCGCGCGTCGTGGCACGGCATGCGCGGGTCACCGGGCGCTCGCGTGCGGGCCATGGCACAGAAGCGCGCGGGTCACGGCGCTGCCATGCGCAGGGCGACGGGCGCGCGCGCAGGTCATGGCACCGCCGGGCACGAGGCACCGGGCACGCACAAGGGCACGGTGAGCTCGAGCGCGCGCGGGTCATGGCATGGGCGTGCGCGGGTCACGGCGCTGCCATGCGTAAGGCAACGGAGCGCGCGCACGCGGGTCGTGGCACGGGCGTACGCGGGTCATGCCACCTCCGGGTGCGCACAAGGGCACTGCGGGCTCGGGCACGCGCGGGGTCATGGCACGGGCGTGCGCGGGTCACCCGGCGCGCGCAGGCGCGGGTCACGGCGCGGGCGTGCGCGGGTCACGGAGCTGCCGTGCGCAAGTCAACGGGCACGTGCCACGGCACGGGCGTGCACGGGTCACGGCACCGTCGGGCGCAAGGCAACGTGCGCGGGTCACAGCACTGGCGTGCGCGGGCCACGCCACGGGCGTGCGCGGGTCACGGAGCAGCCGGGCGCGGGTCACCCAGCGCGCGCGCGCGGGTCGGCCGGCCCGCGCGCGGTCACGGCGCTGGCTTGCACGGGTCACGGCACTGCCAGGCTCGGGTCACCGGGCGCGCGCGCGCGGGCCACGGCACTGGCGTGCGCGGGTCACGGCGCTTCCGAGCGCGGGTCACGGCACGGGCGTGTGCGGGTCACCGGGCGCGCGCGCGCGGGTCACGGCGCCGCGGGCGGGCGCGCGCGCGGGTCACGGGGCCGCCTGGTGCGTGTCACCCGGGCGCGCGCACGGGTCGTGGCAAGGGCTTGCAGGGTCACGGCGCTGCCGGGCGCGAGGAGCCGGCGGGCGGGCCATGTCACGGGCGGGCGCAAGGCATGCGCGGGTCGTGCCAAGGGCGTGCGCCGGTCACGGCACGGGCGGGTGCGAGGCACCGAGCTCGCACGAGGGCACGGTGCATGCCAGTCCTGCACGGCGCGCGCTGGTCATGGCACGGGCCGGTGCATAGCACGGCGCGCGCGCGCGGGTCTTGGCACGGGCGTGAGCGGGTCATGGCACCGCCGGGGCGGGCACTGGCGCGGGCGTGCACGGGTGCGGGCACCGCCGGGCGCAAGGCCACGGCCGCATGCAATGGAGCGGGCGTGCGCGGGTCATGGCACCGGCGGGCGCAAGGCCCCGGGCTTGCGCGGGTCGTGGCACCGCCGAGCGCAAGGGGCCGGGCGCGGGCATGCACGGGTCATGGCACCGGCGGGCGCAAGGCCCAGGGCATGTGCAAGAGCGCGGGCGTGCGCCGGTCACGGCACCACCGGGCTCGAGTCCACGGGCGTGCGCGGGTCACGGCACCGCCGGGCTCGAGTCCACGGGCGTGCGCGGGTCCTGGCACCGCCGGGCTCGAGTCCCAGGACGCGCGCATGGGCGCGGGCGGTGCGCGGGTCCTGGCAGCGCTGGGCTCGAGTCCCCAGGCGCGCGCACGGGCACGGGCGTGCGCGGGTCCTGGCAGCGCCCGGGGCGGGGCACCGGGCTCGTGCACGGGCGCGGGCGTGCGCGGGTCCTGGCAGCGCCGGGCGCGGGGCACCGGGGGCGCGCGCACGGGCGTGGGCGGGCACGGGTCCTGGTAGCACGGGCGCGGGGGCACCGGGCGCGCGCACGGACGTAGGTCCTGGCAGCAACGGGCGCGGGGCACCGGGCATGCGCACGGGCGCGAGCGGGCCCACGTCCTGGCAGGGCAGGGTGCGAGGCACCGGGCCCGCGCACGGGCGCAGGTCCTGGCAGCGCCCGGCGTGGGGCACCGGGCGAGCGCACGGACGCGGGTCCTAGTAGCGACGGTTGCGGGGCACGGGCGTGTGCGCACGGGCACGGGCGGTGTGCGCGTCCTGGCAGCGCGGGCGCGGGGCACCGGCCGCGCGGGCGGTGTGCGGTCCTGGCAGCGCCGGGCGCGGGGCACCGGGCGCGCGTGCACGGGCGCGGGCCGGCGGGGTGCTGGCAGCGCTGGGCGCGGGGCACTGGGCGCGCGCACGGGCGGGCGGGCGCGGGTCCTGGCAGTGCCGGGCGCGGGGCACCGGGCGCGCGCACAGGCGCGGGCGGGCGCGGGGTCCTGGCAGCGCAGGGCACGGGGCACCGGGCGCGCGCACGGGCGCGGGGCACCGGGCGCGCGCACGGGCGCGGGGCACGGGCGCGCGCACGGGCGCGGGGCACCGGGGCGCGGCACGGGGCGCGGGGCACGGGCGCGCGCACGGGCGCGGGCGGGCTCGGGGCACCGGGCGCGCGCATGGCGCGGGTCCTGGCAGCGCCGGGCGCCGGGCACCGGGCACGTGCTCGGGCACGCGCGGGCGCGGGCGCGCGTAGGTCCTAGTAGCGCCGGGCGCGGGGAACCGGGCGCGCGCGCAGGGCACGGGCGGGCGCGGGGCACCGGGCGCAGGTCCTGGCAGTGTCGGGCGCGGGGCACGGGCGCGCGCACGAGCGCGGGCGCCGGGCGCGGGTGTTGGCAGCGCAGGGCGCGGTGCAGGCACGGGCGCGGGTGCTGGCGCGGGCAGGGTGCTGGCGCGCGCACGGGCGCGTGTCCTGGCAGCGCCGGGCGCGGGGCACCGGGCGCGCGCACGGGCGCGGGCGGCGGGGGGGGGCAAAGTCGAGCGCGGGGCACCGGGCGCGCGCACGGGCGGGGGGGCGGGCGGGCGCGGGTCCTGGCAGCGCCAGGTGAGGGGCACTGGGCGCATGCACGGGCGCGGGCGGGGCGCGAGTCCTGGCAGCGCCGGGCGCGGGTCACGCGTGGTGCGCGCGGACACGGGGCATGCCCCCGAATTTGCAATGCTGGCGCGCCGACAGGACCCCCAGGGTGGACCTTGGCCGGATGCCCCCCGCGCGGGTAGTAGGTTGGCAAGCCCGCTTGCGGGCGGGGCGCGGGTCTGGCCGCCCCGGATGCGCGTCCGCGCGCGTCCAGGCGTGCGTCCAGGCCCTCCCCCGCTTCTGCAATGTTGTTCGCGACCCTTGGGTACTGGTGTGATATGCATGATGAGGATGCAAACATGTAACTCTAAAGGAGATTAACCAAAATTTAACTAGCAATTCCTACTTGCATATGAGTGATTCAACATATAAGATCAAGGAGATCTAAATAAGAAATCCTAAATGCTTATACTTAAACCCAGCTAGGAGGACTATCAAAATCTTAAAGAAATAGGACAAGATTAGAATTCGCACACAAGTCAAGCTAGCCCTATTTAATGATCCCATCTTAAAATACTAGGAGTTCAAGCATTGAAATCTCAAGCACAAGAGATTCACTCTTAAGGTTCTCAAATGAAAGATCATACCACATAAGATGGGCCTTCTAACTTTCTGGTTTGTAGCAAGTAATCCTTCCTCTTGGATCTGGAGCCTAGAGAACCCTGCAACAAAGAAACAAGATGATTAGATACTTAATTAGAAGTGAGAAGATTGATGGAACTCAAAAGGAGAGTTTGTTGGAAATGATCCTTGGCGCCATGGTGGAAGCTTGTGTTGGTGTTGATCTTCTTCTTGTGAGGATGTCCTTAATTCGCTTTGAAGGAAGAGGATTGCTTGGAAGATGAAGAGTAAAAGAGAAGGATTAGGGAGAAGAAATGATGGAGGAGAGGAAGAGGTTCACTTAGGCACAAAGATCCACATAGGCACATAGGAACACATAGAAAATTGCTGGAAATTTGTATTCACTCATCAATTCCTCTTTACAAGGGGCGTCCAAGACTTTAAATAAAGCCTCACAAATTTTAAAATTTCAAATCCCCAAACAAGTGGAGTAATATAAGGGGAGAGGGCTGATTTTCTTGCTTGAAATCCTCCTTGGCCAACTTCCTTGAATTTGAACTTGGGATGGCACCCTCTTGTGGTGAGGTGGCATGTGAGGTGGCATGTGGTCCCTTCTTGACGTGGCATGTGGTCCCAAGTTGAGGTGGCGCAAGTGATGTGGCATGTGGTCCCCAATTGAGTTGTCTTTGGTCTTGATTTGGGGTATACATTGTGAGTCTTCTTTAGGCTTGATGCTAGTTGACCCATTTGGATTGGACTAAGACTAGACCCGACATGGACTCGACTTACATGATTATTTTGGACTCAAAAGAAAGATTACAGGACCCAACATGGACTCGACTTACATGATTCTTTTGGACTCAAAATAAAGAAAGGTTATCGAACTCTCTAGTCCAACCATAAAGATTCAGAATTGGCTTGAATTGGTTGGAGTCTCTTTCTGATTCTGGTGCCCGCACCAATTCTCCCCGGGTGGGAGGAACTCGACCCTTTCGAGTGATAAGTTTCTAATATATCCGGGTCGATTTGTTGTAGGTCCTCTTTGGTGATCCAGGAATCTTCAAATTCAGGACGTCCTTGCCATCGAACCAGATAGCGTTGGTAACCCTTATTTCTAGTAGTGATGATCTGGTCATCCAAGATCCTTTCAATTCTTTCCTTTCGCTCAGGAATATTTGGTGGTGGACACTCAATTGGCATTTCACTCTCAAGAGAAGTGTTAGGACCAAAAGGTTCATCAGGTATTAATGCAGGTTCCTTGTATTCTTTCAGATCGGAAACATTAAATGTAGAACTAATGCCATAACTAGGTGGTAAGTCTACTACATAAGCATTAGGTCCAATTTTCTTTATTATTTTGAAGGGTCCGGCTCCCCGGGCATGGAGTTTCTTCATAGTTCCCGGAGGAAACCTTTCTGGTTTAAGCCTAATCATTATAGAGTCTCCTTCATTAAATTCCTTTAACCGTTTATGTGAGTTAGCCATATGCCTATAGAGTTCATTGCTTGTTTGAATCTTCTGATTAATCTCCTTGTGCAAATCCTTAACATGCTGTGCATATGACTCAGCAGACTCAGATATTCGTGTATGTACTGGTAATGGAATTAGGTTTAAAGGTTTCCTAGGTTTGTATCCATGGACCACTTTGAATGGACTTTTCCCAATAGACCTATTGATCGAACTGTTGTAGGCAAATTCAGCGCGAGGAAGTAGTAAGTCCCAGTTTCCTAGGTTGTCGCCGACTAAACATCTTAAGAGATTTCCTAAGCTTCGGTTTACTACTTCAGTTTGGCCATCGGTTTGAGGATGATAGGCCGTAGAGAATTTCAGCTTAGTACCTAACATGTGCCAGAGGCTTTTCCAGAAGTAGCTAGTGAACTTGACATCTCTATCTGACACAATGGTCTTGGGTAAACCATGAAGCTTAACCACCTGATCTAAGAAAAGCTTGGCCACTTTCGAAGCGTCTAAAGTTTGAGAACACGGGATGAAGTGCGCCATTTTGGAGAAACGATCAACAACCACAAAAACAGAGTCATGTTTCCTAGAAGTTTTAGGTAGACCTACCACAAAATCCATACTGATATCTTGCCATGGACCATCAGGGACAGGTAAGGGCGTGTATAGACTGATGTTCTGTCTTTGCTGTTTTGCAACAGCACAGGTCCGACACTGAGCTACGATCTGGGCAATGCTCTTTTAAGACCAGGCCAAAAAATTGTTCTTCCATTGCTAGGATGGTTTTGTTCCTGCCAAAATGTCCTGCTAAACCTCCAGCAAGGACTTCCCAGATTAGAAATTCCCTAACAGAGGTCTTGGGAATACACAACTGATTTCCTTTGAAATGGTATCCATCTAACAGTGTATAATCACTAGGTTCACTAGATGGTCTTTGATGCAAGGATTGATAGATGTGACCAAAATCAGGACATGTGGGATATTCATCTTTCAATCTATCGAACCCTACTACTTCAGTGCTCACAGAGGTTAACAACATAGAACGGCGGCTCAACACATCAGCAACCCTATTTTCAGTACCGGCACGATGTTTCAAAACGAACGTGTAAGCCTGTATGAATTCTACCCATTTCCCGTGCCTAGGGTTTAATTTCTTTTGAGAACTAAGGAACCTAAGAGCTTCGTGATCAGAGAACAGGACAAACTCGTGGGGTAGAAGATAATGCCTCCAATATCGTAGAGCTTGAACTACAGCATATAGTTCCTTATCATACGTGGAATACCTTAGTCTCGCCTCATTTAACTTTTCACTGAAGTATGCTACTGGGTGATTCTCTTGACTCAAGACACCTCCAATTTCGACCCCAGAAGCATCACAAGCAACCTCAAACACCTTGGTAAAACAGGTAACCTTAAGATAGGTGCTTGTGTCATTTTCTCCTTAACTGTTAGGAAGGCCTTACCTGCTGCTTTAGTCCACTCGAAATTTCCCTTCCTAATACAATCAGTGATTGGTGCCACTATCGTACTGAATCCTTTGATAAACCTTCTATAGAAGGTGGATAACCCATGGAAACTATGGACATCGTGGATAGTCTTAGGTGTAGGCCACTCTACTATGGATTTAATTTTCTCAGGATCAGCGGACACCCCTTCAGATGTGACTACGAATCCTAGAAAGATAACTCTATTTGTCAGGAAATCACACTTCTTGATATTGGCATAGAGACTATCTTTTCTCAGGACTTGACAAACTTGCTTTAGGTGGGTTAAGTGGTCTGCCTTTGTTTTGCTATATATAAGTATATCATCAAAATAGACCACTACAAATCTTCTGATAAAAACCTTTAACACCTGATTCATTATTCTCATAAAAGTGCTGGGTGCATTGGACAGACCGAACGGCATGACTAACCACTCATATAATCCATCTTTAGTCTTAAAAGCGGTCTTCCATTCGTCTCCAGGCCTAACCCTAACCTGGTGATAGCCACTTTTTAGGTCTATCTTGGAAAAAATTGTCGATCCAGCTATCATATCTAACATGTCATCTAGTCTTGGGATTGGGAATCTATACTTTACAGTGATCTTATTAATGGCACGGCTATCTATACAAATCCTCCAGGTGCCATCTTTCTTAGGGGTCAGCAGAGCAGGGACTGCATATGGACTTAAGCTTTCCTTAATAAACCCCTTCCTAAGAAGTTCACCCACTTGCCTTTGCAGTTCCTGGTGTTCAGTTGGGTTCATCCTATAGTGAGGCAAATTAGGTAAAGTCGCTCCAGGGATTAAATCTATTGCGTGTTGTATGTCTCTTAAAGATGGGAGGTTATCGGGGAGATCTTCTGGAAACACATCCTCAAATTCTTTCAATAATTAGACCACCTCTAGAGGGTGTTCTACAGGCCTGTGGTCCTTAATTTCCTTAGCAGCTACTACCCAAATAGGTGCTCCCTCCATGATATCTTGCTCTAATTCTTTTGCACATATTAAATTTAATCTAGTCTTCTTATCTTTCAAGCTGCTAGCTCCTCTCTTGACATTATCCTTAGGCTGGGTTGGATGAATGACAATTTTCTTGCCATTGAAATTGAAAGCACAGGAGTTTGATCAACCAAAGATGGTCACATCATGATAAAACAGCCATGGCCTGCCTAAGATGATGCTACTTACCCCCATAGGAAGCACATCACACCAGATCTTTCCCTGATAGGATTGAAGCTGGACTTGAACCTGACATCTTGACTTGATTGGTATAGAAGTGGAATCGATCCATGACACCTTATATGGATTGGGATGTGGTACAATGGGTAATCCTAGACTTTTGGCTGCGTTAGTGGAAATGGCGTTGACACAGCTTCCACTATCGATGACGATCTTACAGACCTTTTCTCCTATCCTAACAAATGTGTGTAGGATGCTAGTTCCACGCCAGTCTTCTTGCTCCTTGGTCTGTGTCATGATACGTCTCACAACTCCTAGCAAATCTGATGAGTCTATGTTCTCTTCATCTCCTTCATACTCATCAGCCAAGCAATCCCCTGCTTCATAAACCTCCTCTTCATCATTCTCCATGGGTTCTGATTCACCTTCTTCTGCCTCCCCTATATGTAAAGCTCTAGAGGGACATTGGCTCACGAAATGACCTGGTTTATGACACTTATAGCAGACTCGCTCCCTCTCACCTCGAACTTTAGGGCTCTTTCCTTTGTCTTCTCTAGGAATTGGGGGAATGGCAGGGTTGTGCCTAGGGGTTGGATTCGAGCTGGATCTTGGTCTATTGGTTGTATCAGGGACTGAACTAGGCCTGCTAACAAGAGGGTTAAACCTATTAGGTTCAGGTCGTCTAAATGTAGCTCTCCTTTGAAACCTCTCATAGTCCGTGGCAACTTGGTATGCCTGATCTAAATCATGGACTTCCCTTAAAAACAGTTCTCCTTTTATATCATCATTCAACCCTGATCTAAACCTTGATAAAGTGGCTGCTTCAGACTCGACTACGTTGCATCGCATCACAAACTCATCAAATTTAGCAACGTATTTAGAAACGGTCTTGTTACCCTGTGTCAATCGTTGCCACTGATCTAATAACCTTTGCTGATAAGACATAGGCAGATATTTCTCTCTAAGTTTCCTCTTCATATCTCTCCATGTTGCTATAGGTAAATCTCCCCTTTGCCTTGACATGCGTTCCACGTTTCTCCAATATAACCGAGCCTGACGAACTAGTCTGATTCTGGCAAACTTAAATCTTCTCTCTTCAGACATATCATACCAGTCAAAATACTGGTCCATGTCAGCCTCCCAGTCTATGTACACCTTAGGATCTAAGCTTCCCTCAAAGGTTGGTGCATCTAGATGGATGTTCCTTAGGGCTCGATCATCCTGATCAAAAGTATCATAGTGAGGCCTTCTAGGATGTGGCTCTGGAGTATGATCAACAAAATCCTGATGCGGTCTTCTTTGAATTGGATCAGGTGTGTGTTCCTGTCGTTGGGCTCTAGGATGAACTGAAGGTAATCTGGGTGAAGGTGGTTCAGTTGGGATCAACCTAGCTTCTTCTAGGGCTCCTACCCTTTCCTCGAACTGACCAAATTTAGCATCCAAACGGTCCATCTTCTCGATCATAGATCTCATAAGGCTTTCCATACTAGTATCCATGGATGAACTAGGTTGGGCTTGTGAAGGGTGGTAAGGTGTGCCTGACCTAGTTGTCATGCAAACAATTAGACTCAGACCCGAACTACGAGTTTTCTAAACCGGTTAGTCCAAATAAACTGAGTTGACTAGATACAATCAAATCAACAGCTACTCTCTTCCACTGGCCAGTCAGGAGGTGGGTCTGTGGGAGGTTCCCCCAGCTTTCACTGGGTCCTAATTAAAAACCACAAGAACCGCTTAGGCTTGAGCCACTTAACCTCTATCCTTGACACCAGCTTCCAATAATAGATGAAGAAATGGGTTGCACAAGCTTTCCCAATTGAATTGAACTGGACCTAGAGTTCCAAGCTAGTTGCCTAATCAAGGTGGCAAGCTAGATTGTAGTAACTCTATACTTGGCCAGGTTTTAGAATAAGGAGAGTGTGAGATCCTGTCTCTGGCCTACCTAGGCCCAGTGGAATTAGCCCGATAGATGGATCATCACCCAAGCCCTTAGTCCCAATTCTAGACACCAAGTAATAGGGCACACACAAGACTAGTTGACACAATGAGTTGACAATAACCCGGGCTCGACCAAATTGATGTTCCTAACTCACTAGGGCAATTAATGTCTAATCAATTTTAGTTAGGGATTGGATCGATATGCAATTTGGTGATTTTTGGGCTAGGGACAGGTGATGAAATCCTGACCCTATGTCAATTTCATGCCCTTAATTTGATTTGTCATGAGATGCATGCAAATTTCAAATTTCAGGTGTAGAAGTAGTGTGTTGCAGTTTAAAAGTGGTATTGATAAGTGCAGAAAAAATGTCAGAAAAATCTAAAAAAATCACAGAAAACTCCTAACTTATAGATGACATACCAGATGAAACGAAATTTCAAAATAAGATCTGTACTATTCTAGACAGATTCTGAAATGAAGATAATGAAAAGGAACAGAACAGAACAGAAACCTTAATAACACTGATGGACTGCAAGAATTTTCATTTTTTTTGTAATTTTTTTCTCAGATTGAAATTTAAAAAGGTGATAAACAACTTAAAATGAAATAGGAAAAAAAATATTCCAATGAGGAATGTGATACTTGCCTTTGGAGTTGCAGGTGGATTACAGTCAGCCTACAGAAAATACAGCAAGCAGAAAAAAACAGAACGTGCCCAATACAAAATTCACAAATGAAATCTAAGAAGTCCTTTGGCTTTCTTTTTCATGGGTCAATCACAATGGCACCCCGACACGCCTTAGGAGATCCCCGTGGAATGGAAAGAGAGGGTGTTTAAACCCTACTTTCTCCTAAGACCGGACGGCCTGGTAACGCCCCCGATCCAAGTACTTCAAGGACTTAATGCTATGCAATCAGGAACTTATTCTACCATGCTCTGATACCAAGAATAGTGTGATATGCATGATGAGGATGCAAACATGTAACTCTAAAGGAGATTAACCAAAATTTAACTAGCAATTCCTACTTGCATATGAGTGATTCAACATATAAGATCAAGGAGATCTAAATAAGAAACCCTAAATGCTTATACTTAAACCCAGCTAGGAGGACTATCAAAATCTTAAAGAAATAGGACAAGATTAGAATTCGCACACAAGTCAAGCTAGCCCTATTTAATGATCCCATCTTAAAATACTAGGAGTTCAAGCATTGAAATCTCAAGCACAAGGGATTCACTCTTAAGGTTCTCAAATGAAAGATCATACCACATAAGATGGGCCTTCTAACTTTCTGGTTTGTCGCAAGTAATCCTTCTCTTGGATCTGGAGCCTAGAGAACCCTGCAACAAAGAAACCAAGATGATTAGATACTTAATTAGAAGTGAGAAGATTGATAGAACTCAAAAGGAGAGTTTGTTGGAAATGATCCTTGGCGCCATGGTGGAAGCTTATGTTGGTGTTGATCTTCTTCTTGTGAGGATGTCCTTAATTCGCTTTGAAGGAAGAGGATTGCTTGGAAGATGAAGAGTAAAAGAGAAGGATTAGGGAGAAGAAATGATGGAGGAGAGGAAGAGGTTCACTTAGGCACAAAGATCCACATAGGCACATAGGAACACATAGAAAATTGCTGGAAATTTGTATTCACTCATCAATTCCTCTTTACAAGGGGCGTCCAAGACTTTAAATAAAGCCTCACAAATTTTGAAATTTCAAATCCCCAAACAAGTGGAGTAATATAAGGGAGAGGGCTGATTTTCTTGCTTGAAATCCTCCTTGGCCAACTTCCTTGAATTTGAACTTGGGATGGCGCCCTCTTGTGATGAGGTGGCATGTGAGGTGGCATGTGGTCCCTTCTTGACGTGGCATGTGGTCCCCAATTGAGTTGTCTTTGGTCTTGATTTGGGGTATACATTGTGAGTCTTCTTTAGGCTTGATACTAGTTGACCCATTTGGATTGGACTAAGACTAGACCCGACATGGACTCGACTTACATGATTATTTTGGACTCAAAAGAAAGATTACAGGACCCAACATGGACTCGACTTATATGATTCTTTTGGACTCAAAATAAAGAAAGGTTACCGGACTCTCTAGTCCAACCATAAAGATTCGGAATGGGCTTGAATTGGTTGGAGTCTCTTTCTGATTCTGGTGCCCGCACCAGGTACTCTCCCGGGTATCTGTTTTGGATTTTCTGCTCGCGCGGCGCGCGCCCAGGCCTCCTTGGACTCGCGTCCTGGCTGCTCTGTGATCGCGCCCGTGTCGTTTCCTCCGGGACTCGCGTCCTGTGCTGTGTGGTTCCGAGTCCTGGCCGCCCTTTTGCCCCGCGCATGGTGCGCGCATCCTGCACATCCTGGACTCGTGTCCGGGGTGCGCTGGGTGCTCTCTCGTGCTGGGCCGTCCATGACTCAGGTCCAACGACATTTGGGCATGAGTCTTGGTCCTACCTTGCATTCGTAAGCTATTTTTGTGCCTCGGAACACCACGGGATGCCCTTTCTTCGCCCCTTCCGAGTGCCGGATCTTCGCGGCCGCGCGCACGCGGAACCATGGTCGGTGCCGTCCGGTCCGGTCGACGTCCCGGTCCTTTGTCTCCGTCAGGATCCTTCGGGCGAAAACACGGCCGAGCGCGCGCGGAACCAAGGTCGGTGTCCTCCGGTCCGGTAGACCTCCCGGTCCCGCTCCTTCAGCTCCGTCCGGATCCTTCGGGCGAAAACGCGGCCGCGCGCACGCGGAACCTAGGTCGGTGTGCGATGCTTCGGTCGACCTCCCGGTCTCGCTCCATCGTCTCCGTCCGGATCCTTCGGGCGAAAACGCGGCCGCGCGCGCGTGGAACCAAGGTCGGTGTGCGATGGTCCGGTCGACCTCCCGGTCCCGCTCCATCACCTCCGTCCGGATCCTTCGGGCGAAATCGCGGCCACGCGCGCGCGGAACCAAGGTCGGTTTTCGATGGTTCGGTCGACCTCCCGGTCCCGCTCCATCATCGCCGTCCGGATCCCTCGGGCAAAAAATGCGGCCGCATGCGCGCGGAACCAAGGTCGGTGCGCTCTTTGGTCCGGTCGACCTCCCGGTCCCGCTCCATCGGCCCCGTCCGGATCCTTCGAGCGAAAAAATGCGGCCGCGCGCACGCGGAACCAAGGTCATTGTGCGATGGTCCGGTCGACCTCCCAGTCTCGCTCCATCGCCTCCGTCCGGATCCTTCGGGCGAAATCGTGGCCGCGCGCGCGGAACCAAGGTAGGTGTGCGATGGTCCGGTCGACCTCCCGGTCTCGCTCCATCACCTCCGTCC
>CM038049.1:90607526-90615026 GCA_021397845.1 Areca catechu | reverse complement strand
GATCTGAAGTATCCGGACTGGAGCTGGATGCTGGTGGTCGTCCTGGACTTGGAGAGAGAGGCCGTGGGAGGTGGAATAGGCTAGGGTTTGGTGGATTGAAGTGGATGGTGGGCGGTTAGGGTTTTGGAGTAGAAGTGGCTAACCTAAGGTTTGGGTTTTGGAGATCTCACACCTCCTCAAGGTTCCTGGGGAACCCGGATTTACTCCCTCACGGAGCTCAACACCTGGATACAAGTGCGGAAGAGAGAAAACAGAAAGTTTGCTCACAAAAAAATTTGGTTTCATTCATCTTTTTCTTTTCAAACTTACATGGGGGTTTAATTTATAGGCCATTACAAGAGAGTAGGGTTTTACATCTTCCCATGTGGCACTAAAGGAGGGGATCTTCAAATTAGGATATCAATCCCTACTCATATGGCTGGCCAATTAATTCCAAAGTTGATTGAAGCTTCAAAAAGGAAAGTGGGTGGCGCCTCCTTGTCTTGACCTCCAAGAAAATATTTTTTTCCTTCTATGCTTGGCCTTATCTGGAAGTGTTTGGGTGCCTCTTAACCTTGCCCTCCAAGAGAAAGTTTGTTGCCTTTTATATCTGGCTTTAGTTGGAATGATTAGGGCGCCTCCTAACCTTGCTTTTCAAGAGAAATCTCCTTCCTTCCATGGCTCAACCCTTTTTGGATACCTCCTTTTCTTTCTCCCCAAGTTATGGCTCCTTCTAACTTTGTTTTGAGTATTTCTGGCAGGTAATGGGCGCCTCCTTGAACTCCTCTCCAAGAGAATTTCTTCCCTTTTATAGTTTGGTTCTTTTGGGAAGTCTTGGGCCGCCCCCTTGATTTGTGGACCCCTGGTGGATTTCTCCTCAATTTGCGCATGAAAGAGGGGAGCTGCTATCTGTGGTGTGGGGACCAAAGCCTGCTGGATGGAGATGTGGCGCCCCCTGGACTCAGGCGTATGGCTGGGAGTGTGGCTGGGAGTGGGCGCCCACTTGCTTGTCCTTGGGAGAAAATGTAACACCGCAGGTTGAAACCCTAGTCCACTACTGAGTCAACATGACTCAATAAAATAAAATGCAGGTAATATAGACTCAAGCTAAAGTTGAGTTGATCCAGTCAACCCTTATTACAAGCCAAAAAAAACTCTAATTCTTCGGGCAAGGTTAATCAGAGATCCAGATGGAGCTCTGAAGTCTTCTTTTGAGTCTGGTGCCCGCACCAATTCTCCCAGGATGGGAGGAACTCGACCCTGTCGAGTATGGATCAAGTTGGCTCTAGTATCTCTCCAAGAGGTCTGGGTCCAACTCTTGTAATTCTTCTCAGGAGATCCAAGAGTCATCAGAATCTGGCCTTCCTAGCCAGCGGACCAGGTATCTTTGGTATCCTCGATTACGAGTAGAGATAACCTGATCATCCAGGATCTTTTCAATCTGCTCTTTCCTCACATGCCAGTTTGTTGGTGGACACACAGAGTCAGGTTCACTCTCAAGAGCAGGATTAGGTTCAAAAGCCTCACTGGGAATCACAGCTGGCTCCCTATACTCTACTAGGTCTGTAATGTTGAAAGTGGAGCTAATGCCTAGTTCTGGAGGTAACTCGAGCACATAGGCATTGGATCCTACTCTCTTTACCACTCTAAATGGTCCAACTCCTCTAGCATGTAACTTCCTAACGGTTCTAGGAGGAAACCGTTCAGGCCTTAACCTAATCATTACATAGTCTCCCTCAACAAAAGTTTTGACTCGCTTTGAGAATCAGCCAACTTCTTATAAGTTTCATTACTTAAAGTTATTTTGGCATGAATTTCTTTATGCAAGTCCTTTACATGCTATGCAAGTGCATCAAGAGACTTGTGTGTGTGGGCTAATAGTGAAATCAGATCAAGTGGTGTGTGAGGCTTGTATCCATGAACAATTTCAAAGGAACTCTAGCCTATAGACCTATTGATCGAAACATTGAATGCAATTTCAGCCCTGGACAAAATACAAATCCCAATTCCTGGTGCTCTCAATCAAACCAAAATCTGAGCCAAAGCCTAGTAAAGGGTCAAGAAAAACTAAACTAGACTGACGATGCATTCCTAAAGAATGGACTTTATTCCAAAAGAACCCTAGGTCTAAACCTAACAAACTAAGGCTCTCTAGGTTTGACCTTGGGTCGGAGGATGGCATGCAGAGCATGAAAACTTATCATGGGTGCCTAGTAGGTGCCATAAGGTCTTCCAGAAGTAGGTGGCAAACCTAATAGGTTCTGACATGTGGTTTACTCTAAA
The DNA here is from genome assembly GCA_021397845.1 of Areca catechu. Lineage (NCBI taxonomy): Eukaryota > Viridiplantae > Streptophyta > Magnoliopsida > Arecales > Arecaceae > Areca > Areca catechu. The sequence continues at coordinate 90,612,764 of CM038049.1, read as the reverse complement.
GACTTCGACAATGTATACTTGGATGGTGTAAGAAGCATTGGAAGTCTTAGAGAAAGGGAGGAGATATGAGGTGGGGTCTCGAATTACCTGTTGACTAAAGGTGGTGACCTGAAGGTTTGAATGGTGATCTATGAGTGTCAACTGGTCATCCTTACGAAAGGAAAAGTTTGCTACTCCCAGGAATGGATTAAGAGATGGTTCGGGAAGTAGCCTAAGACATGTGATTGCAACAGTTAAGGTTTGTTTTCTAAGCAAATAATGATCCACTTTCTCAAGAAATGGATTAGAGAATGATTCATGGAAGGGCCTATGGATGATGACCTCAAGACTTGAAATTTGACCTATGGGTGCGGAAAGGTATACTCTATAGAAGGGTAGCTCAGTCATGCGAAGGAAGGGGTCGGGGGCCATAAGGAGGACTTCTACAGGACTGGGTGAATCAATCCGCTCAAGACAAGGATGTTCAACTGAGATTACGGGAGAGACCTTAGTGGCTGGGCATGGGACAAGGTCCAATTGTAAGAGGCTTGATTCAGTCATCCTAAGGAGAGGATCTACCATAGGGTGGGCAAACTTAAATAGTTCAGCGCAAAGATCTTCAATTGGTACTTGGAGAATGACTGTCATTAGAGGATACGAACTGATAGCTCGGGCTAACACTATGAGTTCTTCCTGGGGGTATTTGACTAAAGGAACCTGGTTCTCACAAATCTCTTGAATTTCTGAACTAGGTCCTACCACTTGGTTGCTCTCCAAGGTCTCCTCAGGTAAGGAACCAATAGTATCGATGTCACATTCTTGAAGTTCTTCCCCCTCATATTCATCAACTAGACTCAAGCCAGCATCATATACTTCCTCGATGCCATCTTCAATGGGTTTCGGGTCAGTGGTAATCGGGTCAACTGATTCCGGGCTTGTCATACCTAACCCTTCTTCCTCATTGGTAGGCTTGGGTTCTCCCTCATTAATGTCATTGATGCAGAACAAATAAAGGGATGCGATGCAGAAGTAAATTAAGATTAACTAATTTTTTTTTGTTGTTTTTATATGTTTGTAAAAGTTGGCTTCAAATCAAAGAAAAGTTAACCTAACATTGAAAGATACTAATATGATAATTGAAAGCACAATTTTAAGGAAACTAAATTATCAGAGTAGTTCAGAAGCAACGGATCGCTGGGGGTTGAGAAACTCCCAGACCTAGGGTTTCACTCCGAACCTTCAACAGAACAGAAATAAAGAGAAGAGATGGTTTATCTAACCAGACAATGATCTTCACAGATTTTGGTGGAAGAACTCTCCCGAGCAGATTGTTGGATCCTCGGATTCAGATATCTTCGTAATGGATCCTCCAATACTGGTCCTTTGGTGAGTTGGCTTCTCCTGAACTCAAGATCTGGAAGAGAAGAAAAACAATTGATGGAATCAGAGAGTCAAGGGAAAGATTTACCAGGTTGATGAACTTGAAGATTGAAATTGCTGAAAACTGGATTCTCCTGGATGTTGATGTGATTTTCCTTGGAACTTGCTCTGGATCTGAAGTAGCCGGACTGGATCTGGATGAAGGTGGACAGCCTGGACTTGTAGAGAGAGAGAGGTCGTGGGAGATGGATGGAGCTAGGGTTTGATGGATTGAAAATAATGAAGGGCGGCTAGGGTTTTGGAATTTCAAGTGGCTAACCTAGGGTTTTGGATAAAGATGGAGATCTCTCACCTCCTCAAGGCTCCAATGGAACCCGGATTACCCCCTCACGGAGCTCAACACTTAGAATAGTGCGGAAGAAGAGAAACCTAGGTCACTCAACACAAGAGAATAGCAAAAAATAATTTTCTTCATTGATTTTCAAAGTTACAAAGAGAGGTCATTATATAGACCTAAAATTTTCTCCAAGCTTGTACAAATTCCCATGTGGGACTAAACTCCTCCAACCACTAGATTAGGTAGAAAATCTTCTCTCTTGGCCGACCAAGAGTTCAAAAAAATTGGGACGGCCATAAAGGAGTTTTTTTTGAATTTTTTTGGTGCCTCCTTTGGAGTTGGATTTGGATTTGGAGTCCTCTTCTTCTTATGGTATTTCTTCTTTTCTTCCACTCCAAGTTAAGCTCTTTGATTTTGATTTGAACTTCAATTAGGAGTAGGTTGGATGTCCTTCTTTGATTTCTTCTCCAAGAGAAGTCTTCTTCCTTCTTTGCTTAGGTAAAATAGGCAGGTATGGGCGCCTCCTTTAAAGTAGCCTCCAATTTGATTTTTTCTTCTTTGGATGTGGGGACCATGACACTGGGATGCCTCTGTGGCGCCTCCTGGACTCTGGCATGTGCTCGCAGTGTGGCTGGGCGTGTGGCTTGGAGTGTGGCCTCCACTTGCTTGAACCTTGATTTGATTGGAAGACAAATGTGGCACCATTTTGGACCAAATTGAAACCACATTGGGACTTGCACTGAGTCAACATGACTCAACAAAATTTAAATGATGACTCAATAAATAAAATAAATAAACTGGTTGACCAGGTCAACCTTTATTACAAACCCTAATTTCTCGGGCAATGTCAATCAGAGATCCAAATGGAGCTCTGAAGTCTTCTTCTGAGTCTGGTGCCCGCACCAGTCATCCTTAGGATTCTTACCACTTAGCTGAGCACAAGCCAATCCTATGCATGGGCACTGACTAGATTTATGGTCTCTTTCTCCACAAAACAAACATTCTTGCGATATAGGAACCTGGGTCACACTGGGTTTCAAGCTAGTAGAGACCTTACTTGGGCATGGGTGTGGATCTAAATGGTTTGATCTAGAAGACTTGGGTTGTTGAGTGACTAGTCTAGAATATTGTAAGGACCTCTCATAGACACGATCCACACTATAGATATCATGGTTAGGCTTCCTAAGGTTATGCTCGGGATCACGGTATAAGGTCCTCCTAGGTTCCTGGCATGGGTGAGGTTGGGGCCTATTAAATTTTGGATCAGGGGTCCAATTTTGATGTCTACGTTTCTCAAGTACTTGGACTCGATCCCTAAACTGGGAAAAACCCTCATTCATGTCCTGACTCAATTTGGTCATACTTTCGGTAAGATTTCTAACCATGGCCTCTAAATCTGGTTGGGTTTGACTAGGTTGGTAGGGTACTCCATTCCGGGTAGACATGATGATGCAAGCAAGCACACAGAATGTGACTAGACTAAAGCGACTACTGGCTAACTAGACCTAGAGCCCAAACTAGATGCCCAATCAGAGTGGCAAGCTAGCCTGTAGTAACTCGGGACTCAGCCAGGCAGGTGTAAGGGGAGTGTTAGGTCCCTAAATGCCAATCCTAGATACCAATCAGAGATTGGCCAGGTAGGCGGACCAGCACACAAGCCCTTCGGGATAGAATCCCTAAACCACCATTCTAGACACTGAGTACAAAGCACACACAGAGTAACTAGATAAACTGACTCAACACTAGCCTTGACCCGACTTGTTGATGTCCCTAGCCCACTAGGGCAAATTAGGTCTAATCAATTTTTAGATTAAAGGCTTAGTTTCGAATGAGTGGGTGGTGGTTTTGGGATAAGGAGAGGTTATCAACTCCTCCCCTTATCTTAGATGCTCAAATGCCCTTAAGATGAATTAAGAGATGAACACTCAAAAATAATTGGATTGCAGAACACAAAAACAGAGTTGCAGTAATTTAATTCTCAGAAATCCCACGGAAACCAATAAATCACAAGAAAATTATTCAAAATAGTTTCAATTATACTGGTTTCAGAAAAATAAAAATCACCGAATTTGGAGTTACTGCAGTGAGAAATAATTCCTGCAACACGGCAATTACGGGCTGAAAACATAGCACTTCCCCGTTTACAATTCCTGCTACGAAGTTATAACCCAACGGATCCCCTACACGCCCTAGGAACACCCCATGGAATGGGAAGAGGAGATTTGCACCTCGTTTCGTTCCTAGGACCGGACGTCCTGGGGAGTCTACTTCGAGCAGACAAAGTAAAAAGAGAGAGACTCAAACAAGCAATCAAAACAGAAACCCTAGACAGGGCTCTGATACCAAAAATTGATGCAGAACGAAAGCTCTGATACCAAAAATGATGCAGAACAAAGAACAAAGAAGCGTATGCAGAAGTAAAATTAAGATTAATTCTTTTTTTTTTATATATTTCAAAAATTGGCTTCGACTCAAAGTAAAGTTAAACTAAGTTGATGGAAAATAGGTAAGGATTGAAAGCACAATTTAGAAGAAGCTAAGTTATCAGAGTAGTTCAGAAGTAACGGATCGCTGGGGGTTGAGAAACTCCCAGACCTAGGGTTTCACTCTGAACTTTCAACATGACAGAAATAAAGAGAAGAGATAGTTTACCAACCAGACAGTGATCTCACAGAATTTGGGTGGAAGAACTCTCTTGAGCAGATTGTTGGATCCTCGGATTCGGCTATCTTCGCAATGGATCCTCCAATACTAGTCTTGTGGCTGGGTCGGCTTCTCCTGGACTCAAGATCTGGGAAGAAGAAAAATAAGTGATGGATTCAGAGACTCAAGGAAGGATTTACCAGTTCGAAGAACTTGAAGGCTGATGTCGCTGAGATCCGGATTCTCTTGAAGGCTGATTCGACTCCCTCTGGAAAGAGCTTTGGATCTGAAGTATCCAGACTGGAGCTGGATGCTGGTGGTCGGCCTGGACTTGGAGAGAAAGGCCGTGGGAGGTGGAATAGGCTAGGGTTTGGTGGATTGAAGTGGATGGTGGGCGGCTAGGGTTTTGGAGTAGAAGTGGCTAACCTAGGGTTTGGGTTTTGGAGATCTCACACCTCCTCAAGGTTCCTGGGGAACCCGGATTTACTCCCTCATGGAGCTCAACACCTGGATGCAAGTGCAGAAGAGAGAAAACACAAAGTTTGCTCACAAAAAAACTTGGTTTCATTCATCTTTTTCTTTTCAAAATTACATGGGGGTTTAATTTATAGGCCATTACAAGAGAGTAGGGTTTTACATCTTCCCATGTGGGACTAAAGGAGGGGATCTTCAAATTAGGATATCAATCCCTACTCATATGGCTGGCCAATTAATTCCAAAGTTGATTGAAGCTTCAAAAAGGAAAGTGGGTGGCGTCTCCTTGTCTTGACCTCCAAGAAAATATTTTTTTCCTTCTATGCTTGGCCTTATCTGGAAGTGTTTGGGTGCCTCTTAACCTTGCCCTCCAAGATAAAATTTGTTGCCTTTTATATCTGGCTTTAGTTGGAATGATTAGGGCA
>CM038049.1:90565026-90600026 GCA_021397845.1 Areca catechu | reverse complement strand
CTTTGTTTTGGATATTTTTGGCAGGTAGTGGGCGCCTCCTTGAGTTTCTCTCAAAGAGAATTTCTTTCCTTTCTTAGTTTGGTTCTTTTGGGAAAGACTTGGGCCGCCCCCTTGATTTGTGGACTCCTGGTGGATTTCTCCTCAACTGGCGCATGAGAGAAGGAAGCTGCTATCTATTGTGTGGGGACCAAAGGCTGCTGGATGTAGATATGGCACCCCCTGGACTCAGGCGTATGGCTGGGAGTGTGGCTGGGAGTGTGGCGCCCACTTGCTAGGCCTTGGGAGAAAATGTAACACCCCAGGTTGAAACCCTAGTCCACTACTGAGTCAACATGACTCAACAAAATAAAATGCAGGTAATGTAGACTCAAGCTAAATTGAGTTGATCTAGTCAATTCTTATTACAAACCAAAAACCCTAATTCTTCGGGCAAGGTTATTCAGAGATCCAGATGGAGCTCTGAAGTCTTCTTCTGAGTCTGGTGCCCGCACCAATTCTCCCAGGGTGGGAGGAACTCGACCCTGTCGAGTATGGATCAAGTTGGCTCTGGTATCTCTCCAAGAGGTCTGGGTCCAGCTCTTGTAATTCTTCTCGGGAGATCCAAGAGTCATCAGAATCTGGCCTTCCTAGCCAGCGGACCAGGTATCTTTGGTATCCTCAATTACGAGTAGAGATAACCTGATCATCTAGGATCTTTTCAATCTGCTCTTTCCTCACAGGCCAATTTGTTGGTGGACACACAGGGTCAGGTTCACTCTCAAGAGCAGGATTAGGTTCAAAAGCCTCACTGGGAATCACAGCTGGCTCCCTATACTCTACTAGGTCTGTAATGTTGAAAGTGGAGCTAATGCCTAGTTCTGGAGGTAACTCGAGCACATAGGCATTGGATCCTACTCTCTTTACCACTCTTAATGGTCCAGCTCCCCTAGCTTGTAACTTTCTAACGGTTCCAGGAGGAAACCGTTCAGGCCTTAACCTAATCATTACATAGTCTCCTTCGTCAAAAGTTTTGACTCGCCTTTGAGAATCAGCCAATTTCTTATAAGTTTCATTACTTAAATTTATTTTGGCTTGAATTTCTTTATGCAAGTCTTTTATATGCGGTGCAAATACTTCGGCAGACTCGGAGACCCGTGTGTGGACTGGTAAAGGAGCTAGGTCAAGAGGTGTGTGGGGTTTGTAACCATGCACAATTTCAAATGGACTCTTACCCGTAGACCTATTGACGGAGTCATTATATGCAAACTCAGCTCTAGGTAAGTACAAATCCCAGTTTCTAATGTTTTCACCAACAAGACACCTTAGCAGATTGCCTAAACTACGGTTCACTACTTCGGTTTGGCCGTCAGTCTGGGGATGATAGGCAGTTGAAAACTTAAGTTTCGTCCCTAACTTATGCCAAAGGGTTTTCCAGAAATAGCTGGTGAACCGAACATCCCTATCTGAAACAATGGTCTTGGGTAGGCCATGGAGTTGAACTATCTCATTAAAGAACATGGTGGCTACCTTAGACGCATCAAATGTTTGGGAACAAGGCAAGAAATGGGCCATCTTGGAAAATCGATCTACTACAACACAGATAGAGTCATGCCTCCTCTGGGTCTTAGGCAAACCTAACACAAAGTCCATGCTCATATCTTGCCAAGGACGATCTGGGACAGGGAGTGGGGTATAAAGGCCGGTATTCTGTTTTTGTTGTTTGGCAACAGCGTAGGTCCGACACCTAGCCACAATGTGTGCTACATCTCTTTTTAAGCTTGGCCAGAAAAAATGGTCTTCAATAGCCAGGGTGGTCTTATCTTTCCCGAAATGGCCAGCTAAACCTCCAGCATGAGTTTCCCAAATCAAGAATTCCCTAAGAGAGGTTCTAGGGATACAAAGCCTATTCTTAAAGAACAAAAATACATCTAAAAGGGAATAATCCTTATGTTCACTAGATGGTCCTTGAGTTAGGTCCTGGTAGACAGTCTTAAAATCCGGACACGACTCATATTCTTCTTTGATTTGCTCAAACCCTATGACTTCAGCCCTAACAGAATTCAATAATAAAGATCGACGACTAAGGGCATCAGCTACCTTATTTTCAGACCCAGCCTTATGCTTTAAAACAAAAGTATAGGACTGGATATACTCTACCCACTTAGCATGCCTAGAGTTAAGCTTCTTCTGAGAATTCAAGAATCTAAGAGCCTCATGGTCCGAAAATAGCACAGATTCTTGCGGTAGCAAATAATGTCTCCAGTAACACAAAGCTTGCACTACCGCATAAAATTCCTTATCATAGGTAGAATACCTAAGCTTAGCATCATTAAGTTTTTCACTAAAGAATGCTACGGGATGGTTCTCTTGGCTTAGGACTCCACCTATACCTACTCCTGAAGCATCACAGGCAACCTCAAATACCTTTGAAAAGTCCGGTAGTCTCAAAATGGGTGCCTGGGTCATCCTATCCTTAAGATCTAGGAAGGCTTTATGGGCTGCTTTGGTCCACTGAAATTCTCCCTTCCTAATGCAGTCTGTGATAGGAGCAACTACGGTACTAAACCCCTTGATGAATCGCCTATAGAAGGTAGCCAAGCCATGGAAACTTCTGACTTCATGCACACTGGTCGGCTCTGGCCATTCAACTATGGACCTAATCTTTTCAGGATCGGCAGCTACGCCGTCAGGGGTTACAACAAATCCAAGGAAGATAATTCTACTGGTCATAAATTCACACTTTTTGAGATTACCGTAGAGACTATCATTCCTCAAAACTTGACAAACTTGTCTAAGGTGGCCTAGGTGATCTGCAGGGGTCTTACTATAGATCAGGATGTCATCAAAATAGACCACTACAAACTTCCCTATGAAAGCTCTAAGTACCTGGGTCATAATCCTCATGAAAGTACTAGGGGCATTGGACAACCCAAAAGGCATAACAACCCATTCAAAGAGGCCATCCTTAGTTTTGAAGGCTGTTTTCCACTCATCCCCTGGTCTAATCCTAACCTGATGATAGCCGCTCTTGAGATCAATTTTAGAGAAAACCATGGCACCAGCCATCATATCAAGCATGTCATCTAGTCTAGGGATGGGGAACCTATACTTGATTGTGATTTTATTGATGGCACGACTGTCAACACACATCCTCCACGTGCCATCCTTCTTCGGGGTTAGAAGTGCAGGGACTGCACAAGGGCTAAGACTCTCTCTAATGAACCCCTTCCTCAACAATTCGCCAACCTATTTTTGCAGTTCTTTATGCTCAGATGGATTCATCCTATAATGGGGCAAGTTGGGTAAAGTAGCTCCTGGGACTAAATCTATGGAATGCTGAATATCCCTAAGAGGTGGAAGGTGGTCTGGCAAATCCTCGGGAAAAACATCCTCAAATTCTTCTAATAAAGGCTTAACTTCCTGAGGAGGCTCTGAGGGTGTAGGAGTCCTAAGTTCCTTAGCAGTCAACATCCAAATGGGTGAACCACTATGAAGTTCTTGTTCTAGATCCTTGGCACTAATTAGGTTCACTCCAGTCTTCATTTCTCTGACTTTACTGGTTCCTTTAGCTACCTTGTCCTTAGGAGGGACTGAATGGATTGTGATTTTCTTCCCATTGAAACTAAAGACACAGATGTTGGATTTTCCTAAGAGGGTGGCATCATGATCATACAACCAAGGTCTTCCAAGAATTATACTGCTCACCCCCATGGGCAAGACATCACACCAAATCTTCTCTTGATAGGATTTTATTTGGATTTGGACCTGACATCTAGACTGGATGGGTATAGAGGTAGAGTCTACCCAAGAAACCTTATAGGGGTTGGGGTGGGAAACTGGGGTTAAGCCTAACATTTTGACAGTGCTAGTAGAAATGGCATTCACACAGCTCCCACTATCTATGATGATTTTACAAACCTTAGCCCCTTGTTTAAGGAAAGTCTGTAGGATGTTAGTCCTACGCCAATCTTCCTGAACTTTAGTCTGGGACAGGATGCATCTCACAACCCCTAATTGGTCAGACTCAGTGGATTCTTCCTCTCCTTCATACTCATCAACCAGATTCATTCCGGCCTCATAAACTTCTTCTTCAAACTCCTCATTGGGCTCGGAATTCTTTTCTCCTCCCTCTTCTATATAAAGGGATCTACGAGGACACTGGCTAGAAACATGACCTACCTTATGGCACTTAAAACAAGCTATGGCTGTGCACTGATTGGAGATATGACCGGGCTTCTGGCACTTAAAATAGATGATACTAGGGGTTCTCTGGGTGTCAGGTGCCTTACCTTTGTCCATGGGCCTAGGGGTGGGAATACCCTGATTAGGCTTGCTAGGGGTAACCTGGCTAGGTCCATTTCTTGGGATTGGGGCACTAACCCTAGAAGGCATGGGTCCTCTCTGAAATTTCTCAGTGTTCAGTGCAATCTGATAGGCTTGGTCTAGGTCAGTAACCTCTCTCAGAAACAACTCTCTCTTAATATCATCCCTAGGTCTAGCCCTAAACCTAGACAAAGTGACCTCATGGGCTTCACTCACATCACATCTCATCAGGTATTCATCAAAGGTGGTTATGTAGTCTGAAACAGATCGGTTCGCTTGTTTCAAAGTCTGCCATTGGTCCAATAGATTCTGCTGATATTAAATGGGTAGGTACTTGTCTCTAAGTTTCTCTTTCATATCCTGCCAAGTGGTTATGGGCTCTACATTTCGTCTTCTAGTGGTCAGCTCAATGTTCCCCCAATATAACCTAGCTTGACATATCAATTTCATCTTGGCAAACTTGAATTTCCTCTCGTCAAACATGGCATACCACTCAAAGTACTGGTCCATCTCACCCTCCCAATCAGAATACACCTTAGGATTTAAGCTACCATCAAAAGTGGGTGCATCTAACTTGATGTTCCAAATGAACCTATCATCTCTATCCTCAGGTTCTGGGTCAGGCCTCCTATGATTAGGTTCAGGATCTCGGTATAAAGGTCTTCTAGGCTCTTGGTGAGGTTGAGGCACATTAAAATCTGGGTCAGGAGTCCAATTCCGATGTCTAGGTTCCTCTAACACTTGGACTCGATCCCTAAGCTGGGCAAAATCCTCATGGACTTGTTCTTTAAACTGGGCAACAGTGGTAGTCACATCCTGACTCAGTTTGTTCATGCTCTCAGTAAGAGCTCTAACCATGGCCTCTAAATCAGGTTGGGTTTGACCAGGTTGGTAGGGCACTCCATTCCGGGTAGACATGATGCAATCAAGCACACAAAATGAGACTCAACTGAACGACTACGGGCTACCTAGACCTAGAGCCCAAACTAGATGCCCAATCAGAGTGGCAAGCTAGCCTGTAGTAACTCAGGACTCAGCCAGGCAGGTGTAAGGGGAGTGTTAGGTCCCTGATTGCCAATCCTAGACACCAATCAGTGATTGGCCAGGTAGGCGGACCAGCACACAAGCCCTTCGGGACGTAGTGATGCAGAACGGAAGCTCTGATACCAAAATTGATGCAGAACGAAAATGTGGAATGCGGAAGCAAATTAAATTAATGTATTTTTTTTTTTATTCTTTCAGAAGTCGACTTTGACTCAAAGGAAAGATAAACTAATGTTGAAAGAAACTAAGAAATGACAGAAAGCACAATTAAAAGGAGTGGATTATCAGAGTAACTCAGAAGTAGGATCGCTGGGGATTGAGAAACCCCCAGATCTAGGGTTTACTCCTCTTTCAAGAAACAGACGAAGAGAGAAGAGAAGGTTTTATACCTGACTGTGATATCTCTCGTTGCTTCAATTGAAGGACACTCTCGAGCAGATTGTAGGATCCTTGGAGACGGGGTATCTTCGCAATGGATCCTCGGATTGTAGTCCTATAGCAAGGTTGGCCTTCTTCTCGAACTCAGGATCTGGAAGAAGAAGAACAAAAGAAGAACCAGAAACTCAAAGAAAGACACTGACCTGAGGACTTAATGAAGATTGTTGGATGTAGAAGTTCCGGAGATCTTGATACTGATCTGACTCTTCTTTGAACTTGCTCTGTAGTTGAAACAGTTGATCTGAACCTGGATGCTGGTGGCCGGCCTCTATGTGGAAGAGAGGGGCCGTGGGATGTAGATGAAAAATTAGGGTTTGGTGGTGGTGGAGTAGAGATGGGTGGACTAAGCTAGGGTTTTGGGGTTGGAGATCTCACACCTCCTCAAGGTTCCTAGGGAACCCGGATTTACTCCCTCACGGAGCTCAACACTTGAATACAAGTGCGGAAGAGAGAAACACAAAGTTGCTCACAAAGAAATTGATTTCATTCATCTTTTTTTTCAAGAGTTACATAGAGTTGAATATATAGACATAACAAAAAAATAAAATTTCATACACTTCTCATGTGGGACTAATAGAACTAACCCACACTTTAGGCATCAAATTTTCTTCCCAAGACTCCTTCCATGAGTGGGCAACCCAAAAACTCCAAGAAAACTTGAAAATCAGCTCCAAATGGCAGGTTATGGGGGTGTCTCCTAGTATCTCTCCATGAATCAAGGATTTTCCCTTCATGGTTTGGCTCTTTTGGACACCTCCTAGTCTTGCTCCACAAGTTTAGGCTTCTTCCTTTCATGGCTTTGTCACTTTAGGAAACTTTTGGGTGCCTCCTTGATTTTCTCCCCAAGACATGCTCTCTTCCCTTTTATAACTTGGGTTTTTATGGAACATTGTGGGGCACCTCCTTGATCCTCTCTTCAAGAAAAATTCTTGCCATCCTGGCTTGGGTTTATCTGGAAAGAAGTTGGCTCCTCCTTGGATTGAGGTATCTTGATGGATTTCTCCCCCAAGTGGCGCATGAAAGAAGGGACCTGCTTTCTTGTGGTGTGGGGACCAAGGCACACTGGATGGAGATGTGGTACCTCCTGGACTCTGGCGTGTGGCTGGGAGTGTGGCGCCCACTTGCTTGGTCCTGGGAGAAAATGTTGCACCTTGGAGAAGACCTAGACCACTACTAGGACTTGTATTGAGTCAACATGACTCAACAAAATTTAAATTGCAGGGAAATACAGACTCAAACTAAAATTGAGTTGACCAAGTCAACCCTTATTACAAAACCAGAAAACCCTAATTCTTCGGGCAATGTCAATCAGAGATCCAGATGGAGCCCTGAAGTCTTCTTCTGAGTCTGGTGCCCGCACCACGTAGTCCCTGAACCACCGTTCTAGACACTGAATACAAAGCACACACAGAGTAACTAGACAAACTGACTCAACACTAGCCTTGACTCGACTTGTTGATGTCCCTAGCCCACTAGGGCAAATTAGGTCTAATCAATTTTTAGATTAAAGCTTTAGGTTCGAATGAGTGGGTGGTGGTTTTGGGCTAAGGAGAGGTTATCAACTCGTCCCCTTATCTTAGATGCTTAAATTCCCTTAAGATGAATTAAGAGATGAACACTCAAAAATAAATAAATTACAGAACACAAAAATAGAGTTGCAATAATTTAATTCTCAGAAACCGCACGGAAACCAATAAATCATGGGAAAATTATATAAAATAGCTTCAATTATACTGGTTTCACCAAAATAAAAATCATCAAATTTAGAGTTAACTGCAGTGAGAAATAATTCCTGCAACAGGATAATTACGGGCTAAAAATAGAGCACTTCCCCGTTTACAATTCCTGCTACGAAGTTATAACCCAACGGATCCCCTACATGCCCTAGGAACACCCCGTTGAATGGAGAGAGGAGGTTTGCACCTCGCTTCGTTCCTAGGACCGGACGTCCTGGGGAGTCTACTTCGAGCAGACAAAGTAAAAAGAGAGAGACTCAAACAAGCAATCAAACAGAAATCCTAGACAGGGCTCTGATACCAAAAATGATGCAGAACAAAGATCAAAGAAGCGTATGCGGAAGAAAATTTAGGGTTAATTTTTTTTTTTTCTCTTTCTTTTTTTTTATATTTCAGAAATTGGCTTCGACTCAAAGTAAAGCTAAAACTAAGTTGAAGGAAACTAGGTAAGGAACGAAAGCACAATTTAGAAGAAACTAAATTATCAGAGTAGTTCAGAAGTAACGGATCGCTGGGGGTTGAAAAACTCCCAGACCTAGGGTTTCACTCTGAACTTTCAACAGGACAGAAATAGAGAGGAGAGATGGTTTACTAACCAGACAGTGATCTTCTCAGAATTTGGATGGAAGAACTCTCTCGAGCAGATTATTGGATCCTCGGAGTCGGCTATCTTCACAATGGATCCTCCAATACTGGTCTTAAGGTTTGGTCGGCTTCTCCTGGACTCAAGATCTGGGAAGAAGAAAAACAAGTGATGGATTCAGAGACTCAGGAAAGGATTTACCAGTTCGAAGAACTTGAAGGCTGATGTCGCTGAGATCCAGATCCTCTTGAAGGCTGATTCGACTTCTACTGGAAAGAGCTTTGGATCTGAAGTACTTGGACTGTAGCTGGATGCTGGTGGTCGGCCTGGACTTGGAGAGAGAGGCCGTGGGAGGTGGAATATGCTAGGGCTTAGTGGAGAGAGAAGGGTGATGGCGGCTAGGGTTTGGGAGTGGAGTGGCTAACCTAGGGTTTGGGTTTTGGAGATCTCACACCTCCTCAAGGTTCCTGGGGAACCCGGATTTACTCCCTCACGAAGCTCAACACCTGGATGCAAGTGCGGAAGAGAGAAAACACAAAGTTTGCTCACAAAAAAAAATTTGGTTTCATTCATCTGATTCCTTTAAGCTTACAAAAGGGGTTTAATTTATAGGGCTTTACAAGGGAGTAGGGTTTTACATCTTCCCATGTGGGACTAAAGGAGGGGATCTACAAATCAGGATAATCCATACACATATGGTCGGCCAAGGTACCAAAAAAAAATTGATTTGGGTTATAAAAGGCAGGTAGATGGCGCCTCCTTGCTTGGATCTTCAAGAGAGGATTTCTTTCCTCCCATGGATCAACTCTTTTGGACTCCTCATTTTCTTCCTCCCTAAGTCAAGGCCCTTCCCATCTTTGTTTTGGATATTTTTGGCAGGTAGTGGGCGCCTCCTTGAGTTTCTCTCCAAGAGAATTTCTTCCCTTTCTTAGTTTGGTTCTTTTGGGAAAGACTTGGGCCGCCCCCTTGATTTGTGGACTCCTGGTGGATTTCTCCTCAACTGGCGCATGAGAGAAGGAAGCTGCTATCTGTGGTGTGGGGACCAAAGGCTGCTGGATGTAGATATGGCGCCCCCTGGACTCAGGCGTATGGCTGGGAGTGTGGCTGGGAGTGTGGCGCCCACTTGCTAGGCCTTGGGAGAAAATGTAACACCCCAGGTTGAAACCCTAGTCCACTGCTGAGTCAACATGACTCAACAAAATAAAATGCAGGTAATGTAGACTCAAGCTAAATTGAGTTGATCTAGTCAACTCTTATTACAAACCAAAAACCCTAATTCTTCGGGCAAGGTTATTCAGAGATCCAGATGGAGCTCTGAAGTCTTCTTCTGAGTCTGGTGCCCGCACCAATTCTCCCAGGGTGGGAGGAACTCGACCCAGTCGAGTATGGATCAAGTTGGCTCTGGTATCTCTCCAAGAGGTCTGGGTCCAGCTCTTGTAATTCTTCTCGGGAGATCCAAGAGTCATCAGAATCTGGCCTTCCTAGCCAGCAGACCAGGTATCTTTGGTATCCTCGATTACGAGTAGAGATAACCTGATCATCCAGGATCTTTTCAATCTGCTCTTTGCTCACAGGCCAATTTGTTGGTTGACACACAGGGTCAGGTTCACTCTCAAGAGCAGGATTAGGTTCAAAAGCCTCACTGGGAATCACAGCTGGCTCCCTATACTCTACTAGGTCTGTAATGTTGAAAGTGGAGCTAATGCCTAGTTCTGGAGGTAACTCGAGCACATAGGCATTGGATCCTTGATGTAGAACAAATAAAGGGATGCGATGCGAAAGTAAATTAAGATTAACTAATTTTTTTGTTGTTTTTATATGTTTGTAGAAGTTGGCTTCAAATCAAAGAAAAGTTAACCTAACATTGAAAGATACTAATATGATAATTGAAAGCACAATTTTAAGGAAACTAAATTATCAGAGTAGTTCAGAAGCAACGGATCGCTGGGGGTTGAGAAACTCCCAGACCTAGGGTTTCGCTCTGAACTTTCAACAGAACAGAAATACAGAGAAGAGATGGTTTTCCTAACCAGACAATGATCTTCACAGATTTTGGTGGAAGAACTCTCCCGAGCAGATTGTTGGATCCTCGAATTCAGATATCTTCGCAATGGATCCTCCAATACTGGTCCTTTGGCGGGTTGGCTTCTCCTGAACTCAAGATCTGGAAGAGAAGAAAAACAATTGATGGAATCAGAGAGTCAAGGGAAAAATTTACCAGGTTGATGAACTTGAAGATTGAAATTGCTGAAAACTGGATTCTCCTGGAAGCTGATGTGATTTTCCTTGGAACTTGCTCTGGATCTGAAGTAGCTGGACTGGATCTGGATGAAGGTGGACGGCCTGGACTTGTAGAGAGAGAGAGGCCATGGGAGATGGAAGGAGCTAGGGTTTGATGGATTGAAAATAATGAAGGGCGGCTAGGGTTTTGGATTTTTAAGTGGCTAACCTAGGGTTTTGGATAAAGATGGAGATCTCTCACCTCCTCAAGGCTCCAATGGAACCCGGATTACCCCCTCACGGAGCTCAACACTTAGAATAGTGCGGAAGAAGAGAAACCTAGGTTACTCAATACAAGAGAATAGCAAAAATAATTTTTTCTTCATTGATTTTCTAAAGTTACAAAGAGAGGTCTATTATATAGACCTAAAATTTTCTCCAAGTTTGTACAAATTCCCATGTGGGACTAAACTCCTCCAACCTCTAGATTAGGTAGAAAACCTCTTCTCTTGGCCGACCAAGAATTCAAAAAAAATTGGGACGGCCATAAAGGATTTTTTTTGGAATTTTTATGGCGCCTTCTTTGGAGTTGGATTTGGATTTGGAGTCCTCTTCTCCTTATGGCATTTCTTCTTTTCTTCCACTCCAAGTTAAGCTCTTTGATTTTGATTTGAACTTCAATTAGGAGTAGGTTGGATGTCCTTCTTTGATTTTTTCTCCAAGAGAAGTCCCTTTCCTTCTTTGCTTAGACAAAATTGGCAGGTATGGGCGCCTCCTTTAAATTGGCTTCCAATTTGATTTTTTTCTTCTTTGGATGTGGGGACCATGACGCTGGGATGCCTCTGTGGCACCTCCTGGACCCTGGTGTGTGCTCGGAGTGTGGCTGGGCATGTGGCTTGGAGTGTGGCCTCCACTTGCTTGGACCTTGATTTGATTGGAAGACAAATGTGGCACCATTTTGGATAAAATTGAAACCACATCGGGACTTGCACCGAGTCAACATGACTCAACAAAATTTAAATGGTGACTCAAGAAATAAAAATAAATAAACTGGTTGACCAGGTCAACCTTTATTACAAACCCTAATTTCTCGGGCAATGTCAATCAGAGATCCAAATGGAGCTCTGAAGTCTTCTTATGAGTCTGGTGCCCGCACCAATTCTCCCGGGGTGGGACGAACTCGACCCTGTCGAGTAAGGCTCAAGTTGGCTCTGGTATCTCTCCAAGAGGTCTGGGTCCAATTCTTGTAATTCTTCTCGGGATATCCAAGAGTCATCAGAATCTGGCCTTCCTTGCCAGCGGACCAGGTACCTTTGCTATCCTCGATTACAAGTAGAGATAACCTGATCATCCAGGATCTTTTCAATCTGCTCTTTCCTCACAGGCCAGTTTGTTGGTGGACACATAGGGTCGGGATCACTCTCAATGATAGGGTTAGGCTCAAAAGGCTCACTAGGAATCACAGCTGGCTCCCTGTACTCTACTAAGTCTGTAATGTTGAAAGTAGAGCTAATGCCTAGTTCTGGAGGCAACTCGAGCACATAGGCATTGGATCCTACTCTCTTTACCACTCTAAATGGTCCAGCTCCCCTAGCATGTAACTTTCTAACGGTTCCAGGAGGAAACCGTTCAGGCCTTAACCTAATCATCACATAGTCTCCCTCAACAAAAGATTTGACTCGCCTTTGAGTATCAGCCAACTTCTTATAAGTTTCATTACTTAAATTTATTTTGGCATGAATTTCTTTATGCAAGTCTTTTACATGCTGTGCAAAATTCTCAGCAGACTCGGAGACTCGAGTGTGGACAGGTAAAGGGACTAGGTCAAGAGGTGTGTGAGGTTTGTACCCATATACAATTTCAAATGGACTCTTACCCGTAGACCTATTGACCGAGTCATTGTACGCAAATTCTGCCCTTGGTAGATATAAATCCCAATTTCTGGTGTTTTCACCAACAAGACATCTCAGCAGATTTCCTAGGCTACGGTTCACTACTTCAGTTTGGCCATCAGTTTGGGGATGATAGGCAGTTGAAAACTTAAGTTTTGTCCCTAACTTATGCCAAAGGGTCTTCCAAAAGTAACTGGTGAACCGGATATCCCTATCTGAAACGATTGTCTTAGGTAGGCAGAATTTCATTGGACTAAGTCAGCCCATAAAGCCTTCCTAGATCTTAAGGATAAAATGACCCAGGCACCCATTCTGAGATTACCCAATTTTTCTAAAGTATTTGAGGTTGCCTGTGATGCTTCAGGTGTAGGAATAGGTGGAGTCCTAAGCCAAGAGAATCATCCCATAGCATTCTTTAGTGAAAAACTTAATGATGCTAAGCTTAGGTATTCTACCTATGATAAGGAATTTTATGCGGTGGTGCAAGCTTTGCATTACTGGAGACATTATTTGCTACCGCAGGAATTTGTACTATTTTCGGACCATGAGGCTCTTAGATTTCTGAACTCCCAAAAGAAGCTTAACCCTAGGCATGCTAAGTGGGTAGAATATATCCAGTCCTATACTTTTGTCCTGAAACATAAGGCTGGAGTTGAGAATAAGGTAGCTGATGCCCTTAGTCGCCGATCTCTGTTATTAACTTCTGTTAGAACTGAGGTCATAGGGTTTGAGCAAATCAAAGAGGAATATGAGTCTTGTCCAGATTTCACAACTGTGTATCAGGATCTAGTTCAAGGACCATCTAGTAATCACCAGGATTATACCCTTGTAGATGGTTTTTTGTTCTTCAAAAATAGGCTTTGCATCCCTAGAACTTCTCTTAGGGAATTTTTGATTTGGGAAATCCATGCTGGAGGTTTAGCCGGCCATTTTGGAAAAGACAAGACCATTCTAGCTATTGAAGACCACTTTTTCTGGCCTAGCTTGAAAAGGGATGTAGCTAATATTGTAGCTAGATGTCGAACCTGCGCTGTTGCCAAACAGCGAAAATAAAACACTGGCCTTTATACCCCACTCCCTGTTCCAGATCGTCCTTGGCAAGATGTGAGTATGGATTTTGTGTTAGGTTTACCTAAGACCCAGAGGAGACATGATTCTATCTATGTCGTAGTCGACCGATTCTCTAAAATGGCCCACTTCTTGCCTTGTTCCCAAACCTTTGATGCGATATATTCTACCCACTTAGCATGCCTAGGGTTTTGGATAAAGATGGAGATCTCTCACCTCCTCAAGGCTCCAATGGAACCCGGATTACCCCCTCACGGAGCTCAACACTTAGAATAGTGCGGAAGAAGAGAAACCTAGGTTACTCAACACAAGAGAATAGCAAAAATAATTTTTTCTTCATTGATTTTCTAAAGTTACAAAGAGAGGTCTATTATATAGACCTAAAATTTTCTCCAAGTTTGTACAAATTCCCATGTGGGACTAAACTCCTCCAACCTTTAGATTAGGTAGAAAACCTCTTCTCTTGGCCGACCAAGAATTCAAAAAAAATTTGGGACGGCCATAAAGGATTTTTTTTGGAATTTTTATGGCGCCTTCTTTGGAGTTGGATTTGGATTTGGAGTCCTCTTCTCCTTATGGCATTTCTTCTTTTCTTCCACTCCAAGTTAAGCTCTTTGATTTTGATTTGAACTTCAATTAGGAGTAGGTTGGATGTCCTTCTTTGATTTTTTCTCCAAGAGAAGTCCCTTTCCTTCTTTGCTTAGACAAAATTGGCAGGTATGGGCGCCTTCTTTAAATTGGCTTCCAATTTAATTTTTTTCTTCTTTGGATGTGGGGACCATGACACTGGGATGCCTCTGTGGCGCCTCCTGGACCCTGGCGTGTGCTCGGAGTGTGGCTGGGCGTGTGGCTTGGAGTGTGGCCTCCACTTGCTTGGACCTTGATTTGATTGGAAGACAAATGTGGCACCATTTTGGATAAAATTGAAACCACATCGGGACTTGCACCGAGTCAACATGACTCAACAAAATTTAAATGGTGACTCAAGAAATAAAAATAAATAAACTGGTTGACCAGGTCAACCTTTATTACAAACCCTAATTTCTCGGGCAATGTCAATCAGAGATCCAAATGGAGCTCTGAAGTCTTCTTATGAGTCTGGTGCCCGCACCAATTCTCCCGGGGTGGGAGGAACTCGACCCTGTCGAGTAAGGCTCAAATTGGCTCTGGTATCTCTCCAAGAGGTCTGGGTCCAATTCTTGTAATTCTTCTCGGGAGATCCAAGAGTCATCAGAATCTGGCCTTCCTTGCCAGCGGACCAGGTACCTTTGGTATCCTCGATTACGAGTAGAGATAACCTGATCATCCAGGATCTTTTCAATCTGCTCTTTCCTCACAGGCCAGTTTGTTGGTGGACACACAGGGTCGGGATCACTCTCAATGATAGGGTTAGGCTCAAAAGGCTCACTAGGAATCACAGCTGGCTCCCTGTACTCTACTAAGTCTGTAATGTTGAAAGTAGAGCTAATGCCTAGTTCTGGAGGCAACTCGAGCACATAGGCATTGGATCCTACTCTCTTTACCACTCTAAATGGTCCAGCTCCCCTAGCATGTAGCCTTCTAACGGTTCCAGGAGGAAACCATTCAGGCCTTAACCTAATCATCACATAGTCTCCCTCAACAAAAGATTTGACTCGCCTTTGAGTATCAGCCAACTTCTTATAAGTTTCATTACTTAAATTTATTTTGGCATGAATTTCTTTATGCAAGTCTTTTACATGCTGTGCAAAATTCTCAGCAGACTCGGAGACTCGAGTGTGGACAGGTAAAGGGACTAGGTCAAGAGGTGTGTGAGGTTTGTACCCATGTACAATTTCAAATGGACTCTTACCCGTAGACCTATTGACCGAGTCATTGTACGCAAATTCTGCCCTTGGTAGGTATAAATCCCAATTTCTGGTATTTTCACCAACAAGACATCTCAGCAGATTTCCTAGGCTACGGTTCACTACTTCAGTTTGGCCATCAGTTTGGGGATGATAAGCAGTTGAAAACTTAAGTTTTGTCCCTAACTTATGCCAAAGGGTCTTCCAAAAGTAACTGGTGAACCGGACATCCCTATCTGAAACAATTGTCTTAGGTAGGCAGAATTTCATTGGACTAAGTCAGCCCATAAAGCCTTCCTATATCTTAAGGATAAAATGACCCAGGCACCCATTCTGAGATTACCCAATTTTTCTAAAGTATTTGAGGTTGCCTGTGATGCTTCAGGTGTAGGAATAGGTGGAGTCCTAAGCCAAGAGAATCATCCCATAGCATTCTTTAGTGAAAAACTTAATGATGCTAAGCTTAGGTATTCTACCTATGATAAGGAATTTTATGCGGTGGTGCAAGCTTTGCGTTACTGGAGACATTATTTGCTACCGCAGGAATTTGTACTATTTTCGGACCATGAGGCTCTTAGATTTCTGAACTCCCAAAAGAAGCTTAACCCTAGGCATGCTAAGTGGGTAGAATATATCCAGTCCTATACTTTTGTCCTGAAACATAAGGCTAGAGTTGAGAATAAGGTAGCTGATGCCCTTAGTCGCCGATCTCTGTTATTAACTTCTGTTAGAACTGAGGTCATAGGGTTTGAGCAAATCAAAGAGGAATATGAGTCTTGTCCGGATTTCACAACTGTGTATCAGGATCTAGTTCAAGGACCATCTAGTAATCACCAGGATTATACCCTTGTAGATGGTTTTTTGTTCTTCAAAAATAGGCTTTGCATCCCTAGAACTTCTCTTAGAGAATTTTTGATTTGGGAAATCCATGCTGGAGGTTTAGCCGGCCATTTTGGAAAAGACAAGACCATTCTAGCTATTGAAGACTACTTTTTCTGGCCTAGCTTGAAAAGGGATGTAGCTAATATTGTAGCTAGATGTCGAACCTGCACTGTTGCCAAACAGCGAAAATAAAATACTGGCCTTTATACCCCACTCCCTGTCCCAGATCGTCCTTGGCAAGATGTGAGTATGGATTTTGTGTTAGGTTTACCTAAGACCCAGAGGAGACATGATTCTATCTGTGTCGTAGTCGACCGATTCTCTAAAATGGCCCACTTCTTGCCTTGTTCCCAAACCTTTGATGCGATATATTCTACCCACTTAGCATGCCTAGGGTTTTGGATAAAGATGGAGATCTCTCACCTCCTCAAGGCTCCAATGGAACCCGGATTACCCCCTCACGGAGCTCAACACTTAGAATAGTGCGGAAGAAGAGAAACCTAGGTTACTCAACACAAGAGAATAGCAAAAATAATTTTTTCTTCATTGATTTTCTAAAGTTACAAAGAGAGGTCTATTATATAGACCTAAAATTTTCTCCAAGTTTGTACAAATTCCCATGTGGGACTAAACTCCTCCAACCTCTAGATTAGGTAGTAAACCTCTTCTCTTGGTCGACCAAGAATTCAAAAAAATTTGGGATGGCCATAAAGGATTTTTTTTGGAATTTTTATGGCACCTTCTTTGGAGTTAGATTTGGATTTGGAGTCCTCTTCTCCTTATGGCATTTCTTCTTTTCTTCCACTCCAAGTTAAGCTCTTTGATTTTGATTTGAACTTCAATTAGGAGTAGGTTGGATGTCCTTCTTTGATTTTTTCTCCAAGAGAAGTCCCTTTCCTTCTTTGCTTAGACAAAATTGGCAGGTATGGGCGCCTCCTTTAAATTGGCTTCCAATTTGATTTTTTTCTTCTTTGGATATGGGGACCATGACACTGGGATGCCTCTGTGGCGCCTCCTGGACCCTGGCATGTGCTCGAAGTGTGGCTGGGCATGTGGCTTGGAGTGTGGCCTCCACTTGCTTGGACCTTGATTTGATTGGAAGACAAATGTGGCACCATTTTGGATAAAATTGAAACCACATCGGGACTTGCACCGAGTCAACATGACTCAACAAAATTTAAATGGTGACTCAAGAAATAAAAATAAATAAACTGGTTGACCAGGTCAACCTTTATTACAAACCCTAATTTCTCGGGCAATGTCAATCAGAGATCCAAATGGAGCTCTGAAGTCTTCTTATGAGTCTGGTGCCCGCACCAATCCTACTCTCTTTACCACTCTAAATGGTCCAGCTCTCCTAGCATGTAACTTTCTAACGGTTTCAGGAGGAAACCGTTCAGGCCTTAACCTAATCATTACATAGTCTCCTTCGTCAAAAGTTTTGACTCGCCTTTGAGAATCAGCCAATTTCTTATAAGTTTCATTACTTAAATTTATTTTGGCTTGAATTTCTTTATGCAAGTCTTTTATATGCTGTGCAAAAACTTCGGCAGACTCGGAGACCCGTGTGTGGACTGGTAAAGGAGCTAGGTCAAGAGGTGTGTGGGGTTTGTAACCATGCACAATTTCAAATGGACTCTTACCTGTAGCCCTATTGACCGAGTCATTATATGCAAATTCAGCTCTAGGTAAGTACAAATCCCAGTTTCTAATGTTTTCACCAACAAGACACCTTAGCAGATTGCCTAAACTACGGTTCACTACTTCGGTTTGGCCGTCAGTCTGGGGATGATAGGCAGTTGAAAACTTAAGTTTCGTCCCTAACTTATGCCAAAGGGTTTTCCAGAAATAGCTGGTGAACCGAACATCCCTATCTGAAACAATGGTCTTGGGTAGACCATGGAGTCGAACTATCTCATTAAAGAACAGGGTGGCTACCTTAGATGCATCAAATGTTTGGGAACAAGGCAAGAAATGGGCCATCTTGGAAAATCGGTCTACTAGAACACAGATAGAGTCATGCCTCCTCTGGGTCTTAGGCAAACCTAACGCAAAGTCCATGCTCACATCTTGCCAAGGACGATCTGGGACAGGGAGTGGGGTATAAAGGCCGGTGTTCTGTTTTCGTTGTTTGGCAACAGCGCAGGTCCGACACCTAGCCACAATGTGTGCTACATCTCTTTTTAAGCTAGGCCAAAAAAAATGGTCTTCAATAGCCAGGGTGGTCTTATCTTTCCCGAAATGGCCAGCTAAACCTCCAGCATGAGTTTCCCAAATCAAGAATTCCCTAAGAGAGGTTCTAGGGATGCAAATCCTATTCTTAAAGAACAGAAAGCCATCTAAAAGGGAATAATCCTTATGTTCACTAGATGGTCCTTGAGTTAGATCCTGGTACACAGTCTTAAAATCCAGACACGACTCATATTCTTCTTTGATTTGCTTAAACCCTATGACTTCAGCCCTAACATAATTCAACAATAAAGATCGACGACTAAGGGCATCAGCTACCTTATTTTCAGACCCAGCCTTATGCTTTAAAACAAAAGTATAGGACTGGATATACTCTACCCACTTAGCATGCCTAGGGTTAAGCTTCTTCTGAGAATTCAAGAATCTAAGAGCCTCATTGTCCGAAAATAGCACAGATTCTTGCGGTAGCAAATAATGTCTCCAGTAACGCAAAGCTTGCACTACCGCATAAAATTCCTTATCATAGGTAGAATACCTAAGCTTAGCATCATTAAGTTTTTCACTAAAGAATGCTACGGGATGGTTCTCTTGGCTTAGGACTCCACCTATACCTACTCCTAAAGCATCACAGGCAACCTCAAATACCTTTGAAAAGTTCGGTAGTCTCAAAACGGGTGCCTGGGTCATCCTATCCTTAAGATCTAGGAAGGCTTTATGGGCTGCTTTGGTCCACTAAAATTCTCCCTTCCTAATGCAGTCTGTGATAGGAGCAACTACGATACTAAACCCCTTGATGAATCGCCTATAGAAGGTAGCCAAGCCATGGAAACTTCTGACTTCATGCACACTGGTCGGCTCTGGCCATTCAACTATGGACCTAATCTTTTCAGGATCGGCAGCTACGCCGTCAGGGGTTACAACAAATCCAAGGAAGATAATTCTACTGGTCATAAATTCACACTTTTTGAGATTACTGTAGAGACTATCATTCCTCAAAACTTGACAGACTTATCTAAGGTGGTGGTGCGGGCACCAGAATCAGAAAGAGACTCCAACCAATTCAAGCCCATTCCGAATCTTTATGGTTGGACTAGAGAGTCCGGTAACCTTTCTTTATTTTGAGTCCAAAAGAATCATGTAAGTCGAGTCCATGTTGGGTCCTGTAATCTTTCTTTTGAGTCCAAAATAATCATGTAAGTCGAGTCCATGTCGGGTCTAGTCTTAGTCCAATCCAAATGGGTCAACTAGCATCAAGCCTAAAGAAGACTCACAATGTATACCCCAAATCAAGACCAAAGCCAACTCAATTGGGGACCACATGCCACATCACTTGCGCCACCTCAACTTGGGACCACATGCCACGTCAAGAGGGGACCACATGCCACCTCACACGCCACCTCACCACAAGAGGGTGCCATCCCAAGTTCAAATTCAAGGAAGTTGGCCAAGGAGGATTTCAAGCAAGAAAATCAGCCCTCTCCCCTTATATTACTCCACTTGTTTAGGGATTTGAATTTTCAAAATTTGTAAGGCTTTATTTAAAGCCTTGGATGCCCCTTGTAAAGAATTGATGAGTGAATACAAATTTCCAGCACTTTTCTATGTGTTTCTATGTGCCTATGTGGATCTTTGTGCCTAAGTGAACCTCTTCCTCTCCTCCACCATTTCTTCTCCCTAATCCTTCTCTTTTACTCTTCATCTTCCAAGCAATCCTCTTCCTTCAAAGCGAATTAAGGACATCCTCTCAAGAAGAAGATCAACACCAACACAAGCTTCCACCATGGCGCCAAGGATCATTTCCAACAAACTCTCCTTTTGAGTTTCATCAATCTTCTTACTTTTAATTAAGTTTCTAATCATCTTGGTTTCTTTGTTGCAGGGTTCTCTAGGCTCCAGATCCAAGAGGAAGGATTACTTGCTACAAACCAGAAAGTTAGAAGGCCCATCTTATGTGGTATGATCTTTCATTTGAGAACCTTAAGAGTGAATCCCTTGTGCTTGAGATTTCAATGCTTGAACTCCTAGTATTTTAAGATCGGGATCATTAAATAGGGCTAGCTTGACTTGTGTGCGAATTCTAATCTTGTCCTATTTCTTTAAGATTTTGATAGTCCTCCTAGCTGGGTTTAAGTATAAGCATTTAGGGTTTCTTATTTAGATCTCCTTGATCTTATATGTTGAATCACTCATATGCAAGTAGGAATTGCTAGTTAAATTTTGGTTAATCTCCTTTAGAGTTACATGTTTGCATCCTCATCATGCATATCACACCAGGTGGCCTAGGTGATCTGCAGGGGTCTTACTATAGATCAGGATGTCATCAAAATAGACCACTACAAACTTCCCTATGAAAGCTCTAAGTACCTGGGTCATAATCCTCATGAAAGTACTAGGGGCATTGGACAACCCAAAAGGCATAACAACCCATTCAAAGAGGCCATCCTTAGTTTTGAAGGCTGTTTTCCACTCATCCCCTGGTCTAATCCTAACCTGATGATAGCCGCTCTTGAGATCAATTTTAGAGAAAACCATGGCACCGACCATCATATCAAGCATGTCATCTAGTCTAGGGATGGGGAACCTATATTTGATTGTGATTTTATTGATGGCACGACTGTCAACACACATCCTCCACGTGCCATCCTTCTTCGGGGTTAGAAGTGCAGGGACTGCACAAGGGCTAAGACTCTCTCTAATGAACCCCTTCCTCAACAATTCGCCAACCTGTTTTTGCAGTTCTTTATGCTCAGATGGATTCATCCTATATGGTGCGGGCACCAGACTCAGAAGAAGACTTCAGAGCTCCATCTGGATCTCTGATTAACCTTGCCCGAAGAATTAGGGTTTTTGGCTTGTAATAAGAGTTGACTTGATCAACTCAATTTTAGTTTGAGTCTGTATTACCTGCATTTTTATTTTGTTGAGTCATGTTGACTCAGTAGTGGACTAGGGCTTCAACCTGGGGTGTTACATTTTCTCCCAAGGCCAAGCAAGTGGGCGCCACACTCCCAGCCACACTCCCAGCCATACGCCTGAGTCCAGGGGGCACCACATCTCCATCCAGCAGGCTTTGGTCCCCACACCATAGATAGCAGCTCCCCTCTTTCATGCGCCAATTGAGGAGAAATCCACCAGGGGTCCACAAATCAAGGGGGCGGCCCAAGACTTCCCAAAAGAACCAAACTATGAAAGGGAAGAAATTCTCTTGGAGAGAAATTCAAGGAGGCGCCCATTACCTGCCAGAAATACTCAAAACAGAGTTAGAAGGAGCCATAACTTGGGGAGAAAGAAAAAGAGGTATCCAAAAAGGGTTGAGCCGTGGAAGGAAGGAGATTTCTCTTGAAAAGCAAGGTTAGGAGGCATCCTAATCATTCCAACTAAAGCCAGATATAAAAGGCAAGAAATTTTCTCTTGGAGGACAAGGTTAAGAGGCGCCCAAACACTTCCAGATAAGGCCAAGCATAGAAGGAAAAAAATATTTTCTTGGAGGTCAAGGCAAGGAGGCGCCACCCACTTTCCTTTTTGAAGCTTCAATCAACTTTGGAATTAATTGGCCGGCCATATGAGTAGGGATTGATATCCTAATTTGAAGATCCCCTCCTTTAGTCCCACATGGGAAGATGTAAAACCCTACTCTCTTGTAATGGCCTATAAATTAAACCCCCATGTAAGTTTGAAAAAGATCAGATGAATGAAACCAATTTTTTTTGTGAGCAAACTTTGTGTTTTCTCTCTTCCGCACTTGCATCCAGGTGTTGAGCTCCGTGAGGGAGTAAATCCGGGTTCCCCAGGAACCTTGAGGAGGTGTGAGATCTCCAAAACCCAAACCCTAGGTTAGCCACTTCTACTCCAAAACCCTAGCCGCCCACCATCCACTTCAATCCACCAAACCCTAGCCTATTCCACCTCCCACGGCCTCTCTCTCCAAGTCCAGGCCGACCACCAGCATCCAGCTCCAGTCTGGATACTTCAAATCCAAAGCTCTTTCCAGAGGGAGTCGAATCAGCCTTCAAGAGAATCCGGATCTCAGCGACATCAGCCTTCAAGTTCTTTGAACTGGTAAATCCTTCCCTGAGTCTCTGAATCCATCACTTGTTTTTCTTCTTCCCAGATCTTGAGTCCAGGAGAAGCCGACCCAGCCATGAGACCAGTATTGGAGGATCCATTGTGAAGATAGCCGAATCCGAGGATCCAACAATCTGCTCGAGAGAGTTCTTCCACCCAAATTCTGTGAAGATCACTGTCTGGTTGGTAACCCATCTCTCCTCTCTATTTCTGTCATGTTGAAAGTTCAGAGCAAAACCCTAGGTCTGGGAGTTTCTCAACCCCCAGCGATCCGTTACTTCTGAACTACTCTGATAACCTAGTTTTTCTAAATTGTGCTTTCAATCATTACCTAGTTTCCTTCAATTTAGTTTAACTTTACTTTGAGTCAAAGCCAATTTCTGAAATAAAAAAAAAAAGAAAAAAGAATCAATCTTAATTTTACTTCCGCATACGCTTCTTTGTTCTTTGTTTTGCATCATTTTGGTATCAGAGCTTCTGTTCTGCATCAATTTTGGTATCAGAGCCCTGTCTAGGGTTTCTGTTTTGATTGCTTGTTTGAGTCTCTCTCTTTTTACTTTGTCTGCTCGAAGTAGGCTCCCCAGGACGTCCGGTCCTAGGAACGAAGTGAGGTGCAAACCTCCTTTTTCCATTCCACGGGGTGCTCCTAGGGCGTGTAGGGGATCCGTTGGGTTATAACTTCGTAGCAGGAATTGTAAACGAGGAAGTACTCTATTTTCAGCCCGTAATTATCCTATTGCAGGAATTATTTCTCACTGCAAGTAACTCCAAATTCAGTGATTTTTATTTTGCTGAAACCAGTATAATTGAAACTATTTTGCATAAGTTTCCTGTGATTTATTGGTTTCCGTGAGATTTCTAAGAATTAAATTACTGCAACTCTATTTTTATGTTCTGCAATCCAATTATTTTTGAGTGTTCATCTCTTAATTCATCTTAAGGGCATTTGAGCATCTAAGATAAGGGGAGGAGTTGATAACCTCTCCTTAGACCAAAACCACCACCCACTCATTCGAACCTAAGCCTTTAATCTAAAAATTGATTAGACCTAATTTGCCCTAGTGGGCTAGGGACATCAACAAGTCGGGTCAAGGCTAGTGTTGAGTCAGTTTGTCTGGTTACTCTGTGTGTGCTTGTACTTAGTGTCTAGAACGGTGGTTCAGGGATTCCATCCCGAAGGGCTTGTGTGCTCGTCCGCCTACCTGGCCAATCTCTGATTGGTGTCTAGGATTGGCATTCAGGGACCTAACACTCCCCTTACACCTGCCTGGCTGAGTCCTGAGTTACTACAGACTAGCTTGCCACTCTGATTGGGCATCTAGTTTGGGCTCTAGGTCTAGTTAGCCCGTAGTCATTCAGTTGAGTCTCATTTTGTGTGTTTGCTTGCATCATGTCTACCCGGAATGGAGTGCCCTACCAACCTGGTCAAACCCAACCTGATTTAGAGGCCATGGTTAGAGCTCTTACTGAGAGTATGAACAAACTGAGTCAGGATGTGACTACCACTGTTGCCTAGTTTAAAGAACAAGTCCATGAGTGTTTTTCCCAGTTTAGGGATCGAGTCCAAGTACTTGAGAAACGTAGACATCAAAATTGGACCTCTGATCCAAAATTTAATAGGCCCCAACCTCACCCATGCCAGGAACCTAGAAGGACCTTATACCGTGATCCCGAGCATAACCTTAGGAAGCCTAACCATGATATCTATAGTGTGGATCGTGTCTATGAGAGGTCCTTACAATATTCTAGACCAGTCACTCAACAACCCAAGTCTTCTAGATCAAACCATTTAGATCCACACCCATGCCCAAGTAAGGTCTCTACTAGCTTGAAACCCAGTGTGACCCAGGTTCCTATATCTCAAGAATGTTTATTTTGTGGAGAAAGAGGCCATAAATCTAGTCAGTGCCCATGCATAGGACTGGCTTGTGCACATCTAAGTGGTAAGAATCCTAAGGATGACATTAATGAGGGAGAACCCAAGCCTACCAATGAGGAAGAATGGTTAGGTATGACAAGCCTAGAATCAGTTGACCCGATTATCACTGACCCGAAACCCATTGGAGATGGCATCGAGGAAGTATATGATGCTGGCTTGAGTCTAGTTGATGAATATGAGGGGGAAGAACTTGAAGAATGTGACATTGATACTATTGGTTCCTTACCTGAGGAGACCTTGGAAAGCAACCAACTTATAGGACCTAGTTCAGAAATTCAAGAGATTTGTGAGAACCAGGTTCCTTTAGTCAAATACCCCCAGGAAGAACTCATAGTGTTAGCCCGAGCTATTAGTTCGTACCCTCTAATGACAGTCATTCTCCAAGTACCAATTGAAGATCTTTGCACTTAACTGTTTAAGTTTGCCCACCCTATGGTAGATCCTCTCCTTAGGATGACTGAATCAAGCCTCTTACAATTGGACCTTGTCCCATGCACAGCCACTAAGGTCTCTCCCGTAATCTCAGTTAAACATCCTTGTCTTGAGCGGATTGATTCACCCAGTCCTGTAGAAGTCCTCCTTATGGCCCCAGACCCCTTCCTTTGCATGACTGACCTACCCTTCTATAGAGTATACCTTTCCACACCCATAGGTCAAATTTCAAGTCTTGAGGTCATCATCCATAGGCCCTTCCATGAATCATTCTCTAATCCAGTTCTTGAGAAAGTGGATCATTATTTGCTTAGAGAACAAACCTTAACTATTGCAATCACATGTCCTAGGCTACTTCCCGAACCATCTCTTGATCCATTCTTGGGAGTAGCAAATTTTTACTTTCGTAAGGATGACCAGTTGACACTCATAGATCACCATTCAAACTTTCAGGTCACCACCTTTAGTCAACAGGTAATTCGAGACCCCACCTCATATCTCCTCCCTTTCTCTAGAACTTCCAATGCTTCTTACACCATCCAAGTATACTTTGTCGAAGTCTTTAGAGTGAACCACGTGTCAGAACCTATTAGGTTTGCCACCTACTTCTGGAAGACCTTATGGCACCTACTAGGCACCCATGATAAGTTTTCATGCTCTGCATGCCATCCTTCGACTCAAGGTCAAACCTAGAGAGCCATAGTTTGTTAGGTTTAGACCTAGGGTTCCTTTGAAATAAAGTCTATTCTTTAGGAATGCGTCGTCAGTCGAGTTTAGGACATTGTCTCAGATTTTGATTGAGTGAGAATACCAGGAATTGGGATTTGTATTTACCCAGGGCTAAATTTGCATATAATGTTTCGATCAATAGGTCTATAGGCTAGAGCCCCTTTGAAATTGTTCATGGATACAAGCCTCACACACCACTTGATCTGATTTCACTATTAGTCCACACACACAAGTCTCTTGATGCACTTGCATAGCATGTAAAGGACTTGCATAAAGAAATTCATGCCAAAATAAATTTAAGTAATGAAACTTATAAGAAGTTGGCTGATTCTCAAAGGCGAGTCAAAACTTTTATTGAGGGAGACTGTATAATGATTAGGTTAAGGCCTGAACGGTTTCCTCCTGGAACCGTTAGAAAGTTACATGCTAGAGGAGCTGGACCATTTAGAGTGGTGAAGAGAGTAGGATCCAATGCCTATGTGCTCGAGTTGCCTCCAGAACTAGGCATTAACTCCACTTTCAACATTATAGACCTAGTAGAGTATAGAGAGCCAGCTGTGATTCCCAGTGAGGCTTTTGAACCTAATCCTGCTCTTGAGAGTGAACCCAACCCTGTGTGTCCACCAACAAACTGGCCTGTGAGGAAAGAGCAGATTGAAAAGATCCTAGATGATCAGGTTATCTCTACTCGTAATCGAGGATACCAAAGATACCTGGTCCGCTGGCAAGGAAGGCCAGATTCTGATAACTCTTGGATCTCCCGAGAAGAATTACGAGAATTGGACCCAGACCTCTTGGAGAGATACCAGAGCCAACTTGATCCATACTTGACAGGGTCGAGTTCCTCCCACCCTGGGAGAATTGGTGCGAGCACCAGACTCAGAAGAAGACTTCAGAGCTCCATCTGGATCTCTGATTAACCTTGCCCGAAGAATTAGGGTTTTTGGCTTGTAATAAGGGTTGACTTGATCAACTCAATTTTAGTTTGAGTCTGTATTACCTGCATTTTTATTTTGTTGAGTCATGTTGACTCAGTAGTGGACTAGGACTTCAACCTGGGGTGTTACATTTTCTCCCAAGGCCAAGCAAGTGGGCGCCACACTCCCAGCCACACTCCCAGCCATACGCCTGAGTCCAGGGGGCGCCACATCTCCATCCAGCAGTCTTTGGTCCCCACACCACAGATAGCAGCTCCCCTCTTTCATGCGCCAATTGAGGAGAAATCCACCAGGGGTCCACAAATCAAGGGGGCGGCCCAAGACTTCCCAAAAGAACCAAACTATGAAAGGGAAGAAATTCTCTTGGAGAGAAATTCAAGGAGGCGCCCATTACCTGCCAGAAATACTCAAAACAGAGTTAGAAGGAGCCATAACTTGGGGAGAAAGAAAAAGAGGTATCCAAAAAGGGTTGAGCCGTGGAAGGAAGGAGATTTCTCTTGAAAAGCAAGGTTAGGAGGCATCCTAATCATTCCAACTAAAGCCAGATATAAAAGGCAAGAAATTTTCTCTTGGAGGACAAGGTTAAGAGGCGCCCAAACACTTCCAGATAAGGCCAAGCATAGAAGGAAAAAAATATTTTCTTGGAGGTCAAGGCAAGGAGGCGCCACCCACTTTCCTTTTTGAAGCTTCAATCAACTTTGGAATTAATTGGCCGGCCATATGAGTAGGGATTGATATCCTAATTTGAAGATCCCCTCCTTTAGTCCCACATGGGAAGATGTAAAACCCTACTCTCTTGTAATGGCCTATAAATTAAACCCCCATGTAAGTTTGAAAAAGATCAGATGAATGAAACCAATTTTTTTTGTGAGCAAACTTTGTGTTTTCTCTCTTCCGCACTTGCATCCAGGTGTTGAGCTCCGTGAGGGAGTAAATCCGGGTTCCCCAGGAACCTTGAGGAGGTGTGAGATCTCCAAAACCCAAACCCTAGGTTAGCCACTTCTACTCCAAAACCCTAGCCGCCCACCATCCACTTCAATCCACCAAACCCTAGCCTATTCCACCTCCCACGGCCTCTCTCTCCAAGTCCAGGCCGACCACCAGCATCCAGCTCCAGTCCGGATACTTCAAATCCAAAGCTCTTTCCAGAGGGAGTCGAATCAGCCTTCAAGAGAATCCGGATCTCAGCGACATCAGCCTTCAAGTTCTTTGAACTGGTAAATCCTTCCCTGAGTCTCTGAATCCATCACTTGTTTTTCTTCTTCCCAGATCTTGAGTCCAGGAGAAGCCGACCCAGCCACGAGACCAGTATTGGAGGATCCATTGCGAAGATAGCCGAATCCGAGGATCCAACAATCTGTCCGGGAGAGTTCTTCCACCCAAATTCTGTGAAGATCACTGTCTGGTTGGTAACCCATCTCTCCTCTCTATTTCTGTCCTGTTGAAAGTTCAGAGCGAAACCCTAGGTCTGGGAGTTTCTCAACCCCCAGCGATCCGTTACTTCTGAACTACTCTGATAACCTAGTTTTTCTAAATTGTGCTTTCAATCATTACCTAGTTTCCTTCAATTTAGTTTAACTTTACTTTGAGTCAAAGCCAATTTCTGAAATATAAAAAAAAAAGAAAAAAAAAAAGAATCAATCTTAATTTTACTTCCGCATACGCTTCTTTGTTCTTTGTTCTGCATCACTATAATGGGGCAAGTTGGGTAAAGTAGCTCCTGGGACTAAATCTATGGAATGCTGAATATCCTTAAGAGGTGGAAGGTGGTCTGGCAAATCCTCGGGAAAAACATCCTCAAATTCTTCTAATAAAGGCTTAACTTCCTGAGGAGGCTCTGAGGGTGTAGGAGTCCTAAGTTCCTTAGCAGTCAACATCCAAATGGGTGAACCACTATGAAGTTCTTGTTCTAGATCCTTGGCACTAATTAGGTTCACTCCAGTCTTCATTTCTCTGACTTTACTGGTTTATTTAGCTACCTTGTCCTTAGGAGGGACTGAATGGATTGTGATTTTCTTCCCATTGAAACTAAAGACACAGGTGTTGGATTTTCCTAAGAGGGTGGCATCATGATCATACAACCAAGGTCTTCCAAGAATTATACTGCTCATCGCCATGGGCAAGACATCACACCAAATCTTCTCTTGATAGGATTGCATTTGGATTTGGACCTGACATCTAGACTGGATGGGTATAGAGGTAGAGTCTACCCAAGAAACCTTATAGGGGTTGGGGTGGGAAACTGGGGTTAAGCCTAACATTTTGACAGTGCTAGTAGAAATGGCATTCACACAGCTCCCACTATCTATGATGAGTTTACAAACCTTATCCCCTAGTTTAAGGAAAGTCTGTAGGATGTTAGTCCTACGCCAATCTTCCTGAACTTTAGTCTGGGACAGGATGCATCTCACAACCCCTAATTGGTCAGACTCAGTGGATTCTTCCTCTCCTTCATACTCATCAACCAGATTCATTCCGGCCTCATAAACTTCTTCTTCAAACTCCTCATTGGGCTCGGAATTCTCTTCTCCTCCCTCTTCTATATAAAGGGATCTACGAGGACACTAGCTAGAAACATGACCTACCTTATGGCACTTAAAACAAGCTATGGCTGTGCACTGATTGGAGATATGACCGGGCTTCTGGCACTTAAAACAGATGATACTAGGGGTTCTCTGGGTGTCAGGTGCCTTACCTTTGTCCATGGGCCTAGGGGTGGGAATACCCTGATTAGGCTTGCTAGGGGTAACCTGGCTAGGTCCATTTCTTGGGATTGGGGCACTAACCCTAGAAGGCATGGGTCCTCTCTGAAATTTCTCAGTGTTCAGTGCAATCTGATAGGCTTGGTCTAGGTCAGTAACCTCTCTAAGAAACAACTCTCTCTTAATATCTTCCCTAAGTCCAGCCCTAAACCTAGACAAAGTGACCTCATGGGCTTCACTCACATCACATCTCATCAGGTATTCATCAAAGGTGGTTATGTAGTCTGAAACAGATCGGTTCCCTTGTTTCAAAGTCTGCCATTGGTCCAACATATTCTGTTGATATAAAATGGGTAGGTACTTGTCTCTAAGTTTCTCTTTCATACCCTGCCAAGTGGTTATGGGCTCTACATTTCGTCTTCTAGTGGTCAGCTCAATGTTCCCCAAGTATAACCTAGCTTGACGTATCAATTTCATCTTGGCAAACTTGAATTTCCTCTCCTCAGACATGGCATACCACTCAAAGTACTGGTCCATCTCACCCTCCCAATCAGAATACACCTTAGGATTTAAGCTACCATCAAAAGTGGGTGCATCTAACTTGATGTTTCGAATGAACCTATCATCTCTATCCTCAGGTTCTGGGTCAGGCCTCCTATGATTAGGTTCAGGATCTCGGTATAAAGGTCTTCTAGGCTCTTGGTGAGGTTGAGGCACATTAAAATCTGGGTCAGGAGTCCAATTTCGATGTCTAGGTTCCTCTAACACTTGGACTCGATCCCTAAGCTGGGCAAAATCCTCATGGACTTGTTCTTTAAACTGGGCAACAGTGGTAGTCACATCCTGACTCAGTTTGTTCATGCTCTCAGTAAGAGCTCTAACCATGGCCTCTAAATCAGGTTGGGTTTGACCAGGTTGGTAGGGCACTCCATTCCGGGTAGACATGATGCAATCAAGCACACAAAATGAGACTCAACTGAACTACTACGGGCTATCTAGACCTAGAGCCCAAACTAGATGCCCAATCAGAGTGGCAAGCTAGCCTGTAGTAACTCAGGACTCAGCCAGGCAGGTGTAAGGGGAGTGTTAGGTCCCTGATTGCCAATCCTAGACACCAATCAGTGATTGGCCAGGTAGGCGGACCAGCACACAAGCCCTTCGGGACGTAGTCCCTGAACCACCATTCTAGACACTGAATACAAAGCACACACAGAGTAACTAGACAAACTGACTCAACCTAGCCTTGACTCGACTTGTTGATGTCCCTAGCCCACTAGGGCAAATTAGGTCTAATCAATTTTTAGATTAAAGCTTTAGGTTCGAATGAGTGGGTGGTGGTTTTGGGCTAAGGAGAGGTTATCAACTCGTCCCCTTATCTTAGATGCTTAAATTCCCTTATGATGAATTAAGAGATGAACACTCAAAAATAAATAAATTGCAGAACATAAAAATAGAGTTGCAGTAATTTAATTCTCAGAAATTGCACGGAAACCAATAAATCATGGGAAAATTATGTAAAATAGCTTCAATTATAATTGTTTCATCAAAATAAAAATCACCGAATTTAAAGTTAATTGCAGTGAGAAATAATTCTTGTAACAGGGCAATTACAGGCTAAAAATAGAGCACTTCTCCGTTTACAATTCCTGCTACGAAGTTATAACCCAACGGATCCCCTACATACCCTAGGAACACCCCGTTGAATGGGAAGAGGAGGTTTGCACCTCGCTTCGTTCCTAGGACCGGACATCCTGGGGAGTCTACTTCGAGCAGACAAAGTAAAAAGAGAGAGACTCAAACAAGCAATCAAACAGAAACCCTAGACAGGGCTCTGATACCAAAAATGATGCAGAACAAAGATCAAAGAAGCGTATGCGGAAGAAAATTTAGGGTTAATTTTTTTTTTTCTCTTTCTTTTTTTTTATATTTCAGAAATTGGCTTCGACTCAAAGTAAAGCTAAAACTAAGTTGAAGGAAACTAGGTAAGGAACGAAAGCATAATTTAGAAGAAACTAAATTATCAGAGTAGTTCAGAAGTAACAGATCGCTGGGGGTTGAGAAACTCCCAGACCTAGGGTTTCACTCTGAACTTTCAACAGGACAGAAATAGAGAGCGGGCGTGCACGGGTCATGGCACCAGCGGGTGCAAGGCCCCGGGCGTGTGCAAGAGCGCGGGCATGCGCGGGTCACGGCGCTGCCGGGCGCAAGGGGTAGCGCGCGGGCGTGCACGGGTCATGGCACGGGCGTGCGCAGGTCACCGGGCGCGCGCGCGCTCGGGTCATGGCACGGGCATGTGCGGGTCATGGCACGGGAGTGCACGGGTCACCGGGCGCGTGCGCGCACGTGTCATGGTGCGGACGTGAGCGGGTCATGGCACGGGAATGCACGGGTCCCGGCACCGCCGGGCTCGAGTCCACGGGCGCGCGCAAGGGTGCGGGCGTGTGCGGGTCCTGGCACCGCCGGGCTCGAGTCCAAGGGCGCGAGCATGGGCGCGGGCGTGCGGGCGCGGGGCACCGGGCGCACGCACGGGCGCGGGCGGGCGGGCGCGGGTCCTGGCAGCGCAAGGCGCGGGGCACCGGGCGCGCGCACGGGCGCGGGCGGGCGCGGGTCCTGGCAGCGCTGGGCGCGGGGCATCGGGCGCGCGCACGGACGCGGGTCCTGGCAGCGACGGGCGCGGGGCACCGGGCGCGCACACGGGCGGGCGCGCATCCTGGCAATGCCGGGCGCGGGGCACCGGGCGCGTGCACGGGCGCGGGCGGGCGCGCTTCCTGGCAGCGCCGGACGCGGGGCACCGGGCACGCGCACGGGCGCGGGCGGGCGCGGGTGCTGGCAGCGTAGGGCGCGGGGCACCGGGCGCGCGCACGAGCGCGGGCGGGCGCGGGTCCTGGCAGCGCCGGGCGCGGGGCACCGAGCGCGCACACGGGCGCGGGTGGGTGCAGGGCATCGGGCGCGCGCACGGGCGCGGGCGGGCACGGGGCACCGGGCGCGTGCACGGGCGCGGGTCCTGGCAGCGCCGGGCGCGGGGCACCGGGCGCGCGCACGGGCGCGGGCGGGCGCGGGGCACAGGGCGTGCGCACGGGCACGGCGGGCGCGGGGCAACGGCCACGCGCACGGGCGCGGGTCCTGGCAGCGGGCACCGGGCGCGCGCTCCGGCGCGGGCGGGCGCGGGTCCTGGCAGCGCCGGGCGCGGGTCACGCGGGGCGCGCGCGAACGCGGGGCATGCCCCCGAATTTGCAATGCTGCTCGCGACCCAGGAACCCCCGGGGTGGACCTTGGCCGGATGCCCCACGCGGGTAGTAGGTTGGCAAGCCCCCTTGCGGGCGGGGCGCGGGTCATGGCCGCCCCGGATGCGCGTCCGCGCGCGTCCTGGAGCGTGTCCCGGCCCTCCCCCGCTTCTGCAACGTTGCTCTTGACCCTTGGGTACTCCCCCGGGTATCTGTTTTGGATTTTCTGCTCGCGCGGCGCGCGCCCAGGCCTCCTTGGACTCGCGTCCTGGCTGCTCTGTGATCGCGCCCGTGTCGTGCCCTCCGGGACTCGCGTCCTGCACTGTGTGGTTCCGAGTCCTGGCCGCCCTTTTGCCCCGCGCATGGTGCGCGCATCCTGGACATCCTGGACTCGCGTCCGGGTTGCACTGGGTGCTCTCTCGTGCTGGGCCGTCCGTGACTCGGGTCCAGCAACATTTGGGCACGAGTCTTGGTCCTCCCTTGTGTTCGCAAGCTAGATTTGTGCCTCGAAACACCCCGGGATGCCCCTTCTTCGCCCCTTCCGAGTGTCGGATCTTCGCGGCCGCGCGCGCGCGGAACCATGGTCGGTGCCGTCCGTTCGGTCGACGTCCCGATCCTTCGGCTCCATCCGGATCCTTCGGGAGAAAACACGGTCGTGCGCGCGCGGGACCAAGGTCGGTGTCGTCCGGTCCGATCGACCTCCCGGTCCCACTCCTTCGGCTCCGTCCGGATCCTTCAGGCGAAAATGCGGTCACGCGCGCGCGGAACCTAGGTCGGTGCGCGATGCTCCGGTTGACCTCCCGGTCCTGCTCCATCGGCTCAGTCCGGATCCTTCGGGCGAAAACACGGCCGCGCGCGCGCGGAACCAAGGTCAGTGCGCGATGGTCCGTTCGACCTCCCAGTCCCGCTCCATCGCCGCCGTCCGGATCCTTCGGGCGAAATCGCCGACGCGAGCATGCGAAACCAAGGTCGGTTTTCGATGGTCCGGTTGAACTCCCGGTCCCGCTCCATCGTCGCCGTCCGGATCGCTCGGGCGAAAAACGTGGCCGCGCGTGCGTGGACCAAGGTCGGTATGCTCTTTGGTCCGGTCGACCTCCCGGTCCCGCTCCATCGGCCCCGTCCGGATCCTTCGGAAGAAAAACGCGGCCGCGCGCGCGCGGAACCAAGGTCGGTGTGCGATGGTCCGGTCGACCTCCCGGTCCCTCTCCATCTTCTCCGTCCGGATCCCTCGATCGAAATCGCGGCCGCGCGTGCGCTGAACCAAGGTCAGTGTTCGATGGTCCGGTCGACCTCCCGGTCCCGCTCCATCGCCTCCGTCCGGATCCCTCGGGCGAAAAACGCGGCCGCGCACGCGCGGAACCAAGGTCGGTGCGCTCTTTGGTCCGGTCGACCTCCCGGTCCCGCTCCATCATCGCCGTCCGGATCCCTCGGGCGAAAAATGCGGCCGCGCGCACGCGGAACCAAGGTCGGTGTGCGATGGTCCGGTCGACCTCCTGGTCCCGCTCCATCGCCACCGTCCGGATCCCTCGGGCGAAATCGCGGCCGCGCGCGCGCGGAACCAAGGTCGGTTTTCGATGGTCCGGTCGACCTCCCGGTCGCGCTCCATTGTCACCGTCCGGATCCCTCGGGCGAAAAACGTGGCTGCGCGCGTGCGGAACCAAGGTCGGTGCGCTCTTTGGTCCGGTCGACCTCCCGGTCCCGCTCCATCATCGCCGTCCGGATCCCTGGGGCGAAAAACATGGCCACGAGCGCGCGGAACCAAGGTCGGTGCGCTCTTTGGTCCGGTCGACCTCCCGATCGCGCTCCATCGTCGCCGTCCGGATCCCTCGGGCGAAAAACCTGGCCGCGCGCGCGCGGAACCAAGGTCGGTGTGCGATGGTCTGGACGACCTCCCGGTCCTGCTCCATCGCCTCCGTCCGGATCCCTCGGGCAAAATCGCGGCCGCGCGCGCGCGGAACCAAGGTCGATTTTCGATGGTCCGGTCGACCTCCCGGTCCCGCTCCATCGGCCCCGTCCGGATCCCTCAGGCGAAAAACGTGGCCGCGCGCGCGAAACCAAGGTCGGTGCGCTCTTTGGTCCGGTCGACCTCCTGGTCCCGCTCCATCGGCCCCGTCCGGATCCCTCGGGCGAAAAACGCGGCCGTGCGCGCGCGGAACCAAGGTCGGTGTGCGATGGTCCGGTCGACCTCACGGTCCCACTCCATCGCCTCCATCTGGATCCCTCGGGCGAGATCGCGGCCGCGCGCGCGCGGAACCAAGGTCGGTTTTCAATGGTCCGGTCGACCTCCCGGTCCCACTCCATCGTCGCCGTCCGGATCCCTCGGGCGAGAAACGTGGCCGCGCGCACGCGGAACCAAGGTCGGAGCGCTCTTTGGTCTAGTCGACCTCCCGGTCCCGCTCCATCATCGCCGTACGGATCCCTCGGGCGAAAAACGCAGCCGCGCGCGCGCGCGGAACCAAGGTCGGTGTGCGATGGTCCGATCGACCTCCCGGTCTCGCTCCATCGCCTCCGTTCGGATCCCTTGGGCGAAATCGCGGCCATGCGCGCGCGGAACCAAGGTCGGTTTTCGTTGGTCGACCTCCCGGTCCCACTCCATCATCACCGTCCGGATCCCTCGGGAGAAAAATGCGGCCGCGCGCGCGCGGAATCAAGGTCGGTGCGCTCTTTGGTCCGGTCGACCTCCCGGTCCCACTCCATCATCGCCGTCCGGATCCCTCGGGTGAAAAATGCGGCCGCGCGCGCGCGGACCAAGGTCGGTGTGCTCTTTGGTCTGGTCGACCTCCCGGTCCC
>CM038049.1:90552526-90557526 GCA_021397845.1 Areca catechu | reverse complement strand
GGTGGTAATTCTAATACATAAGCATTTGGTCCAATTTTCTTTATTATTTTGAAAGGTCCGGCTCCCCGGGCATGGAGTTTCTTCATAGTTCCCGGCGGAAACCTTTCAGGTTTAAGTTTGATCATGACGGAGTCCCCTTCATTAAATTCTTTTAATCGTTTATGTGAATTAGTCATATGCTGATAGAGTTCATTGCTCATTTGAATCTTTTGGCTAATCTCCTTATGCAATTCCCTAATATGCTGTGCATATGACTCGGCAGACTCGGACACCCGTGCATGTGTGGGTAAAGGAGCTAGGTCTAAAGGCTTCCTAGGTCTGTATCCATGGACCACTTCGAATGGACTTTTCCCAATAGACCTATTAACTGAGCTGTTATAGGCAAATTCAGCACGAGGAAGTAATAGGTCCCAGTTTCCTAGGTTGTCACCAACTAAGCATCTCAACAGATTTCCTAAGCTTCGGTTTACTACCTCAGTCTGGCCATTGGTTTGAGGATGATAGGCAGTAGAGAATTTCAGCTTGGTACCGAGCATGTGCCAGAGG
Organism: Areca catechu; assembly: GCA_021397845.1. Classification (NCBI taxonomy): domain Eukaryota; kingdom Viridiplantae; phylum Streptophyta; class Magnoliopsida; order Arecales; family Arecaceae; genus Areca; species Areca catechu. The sequence goes on along the minus strand of CM038049.1, from coordinate 90,556,980 downwards.
GTTTTCCAAAAATAGCTAGTAAATTTGACATCTCTATCGGACACAATGGTTTTGGGTAAACCATGAAGCCTAACGACCTGATCGAGAAAAAGCTTGGCCACCTTCGAAGCATCTAAAGTTTGAGAACAAGGAATGAAGTGAGCCATCTTGGAGAAACGATCGACAACCACAAAGACAGAATCATACTTCCTAGACGTCTTAGGGAGGCCTACTACAAAATCCATGCTGATATCCTGCCATGGACAATCAGGGACAGGTAAGGGTGTGTACAGACCGGTGTTCTGTCTTTGCTGTTTTGCAACAGCACAGATACGGCACTGAGCTACAATCTGGGCCACATTTCTTTTGAGACCAGGCCAAAAGAATTGGTCTTCTATTGCTAAGATGGTCTTATTCCTACCAAAATGTCCTGCTAAGCCCCCAGCATGAACTTCCCAGATCAGAAATTCCCTAACAGAGGTCTTGGGAATACACAACTGATTTCCTCTGAAAAGGTATCCATCTAAAATGGTATAATCACTATGCTCACTAGATGGTCCTTGTTGAAGGGATCGATAGATGTCACCAAAATCAGGGCATGTAGGATATTCCTCTTTTAATCTTTCAAACCCTACTACCTCAGTGCTCACAGAATTCAACAACATTGAACGACGACTCAATGCATCAGCAACCCTATTTTCAGTTCCGGCACGATGTTTCAGTACGAACGTATAAGCTTGTATGAACTCTACCCATTTTCCGTGCCTAGGGTTCAATTTCTTCTGAGAACTAAGGAACCTAAGAGCTTCATGGTCAGAAAATAGGACAAACTCTTGTGGTAGAAGATAATGCCTCCAATAACATAATGCCTGAACTACCACATACAGCTCCCTATCATATGTGGAATACCTTAGTCTCGCTTCATTTAACTTCTCACTGAAATATGCTACTGGGTGATTCTCTTGACTCAAGACACCTCCAATTCCTACCCCAGAAGCATCACAAGCAACCTCGAACACTTTGGTAAAATCGGGTAACCTTAAGACAGGTGCTTGTGTCATTTTCTCCTTAATTGTTAGGAAGGCCTTACCTGCTGCTTTAGTCCACTCGAGATTTCCCTTCCTAATACAATCAGTGATTGGTGCCACTATCGTACTGAATCCTTTGATAAACCTTCTATAGAAGGTGGATAACCCATGGAAACTACGGACGTCGTGGATAGTCTTAGGTGTAGGCCACTCTACTATGGATTTAATTTTCTCAGGATCAGCGGACACTCCTTCAGATGTTACTACGAATCCTAGAAAGATAACTCTATGTGTTAAGAAATCACACTTCTTGATATTGGCATAGAGGCTATCCTTTCTAAGGACTTGGCAAACTTGTCTTAGGTGGGTTAAATGGTCTGCCTTAGTCTTGCTATAAATAAGAATGTCATCAAAGTAGACCACCACAAATTTCTCGATGAAAGTTTTCAACACCTGATTCATAATTCTCATAAAGGTGCTGGGTGCATTGGACAGACCGAACGGCATGACTAACCACTCATATAATCCATCTTTAGTCTTAAAAGCGGTCTTCCATTCATCTCCAGGCCTAACCCTAACTTGGTGATAGCCACTCTTTAAGTCTATCTTGGAGAAAATTGTTGATTCGGCTATCATATCTAACATATCGTCCAGTCTTGGGATTGGAAACCTATATTTGACAGTAATCTTGTTGATGGCATGGCTGTCTACACACATCCTCCAGGTACCATCTTTTTTAGGGGTTAACAAGGCAGGGACTGCACAAGGGCTTAAACTTTCTCTAACAAACCCCTTTCTAAGAAGTTCACTAACTTGCCTTTGTAACTCTTGATGTTCAGTTGGATTCATCCTATAATGAGGCAAATTAGGTAAAGTCGCGCCAGGAACTAAATCTATGGCATGCTGTATGTCCCTTAAAGATGGAAGATTGTCGGGAAGATCCTCGGGAAGCACGTCTTCAAAGTCTTTCAATAATTGGACCACCTCTTGAGGGTGTTCTACAGGGCTGTGGTCCTTAATTTCCTTAGCAGCTACTACCCAAATAGGTGCTCCCTCCATGATATCTTGCTCTAATTCTTTTGCACCTATTAAATTTAATCCAGTCTTCTTATCTTTCAAGCTGCTAGCTCCTCTCTTGACATTATCCTTAGGCTGGGTTGGATGAATGACAATTTTCTTGCCATTGAAATTGAAAGCACAGGAGTTTGATCGACCAAAGATGGTCACATCATGATCAAACAGCCATGGCCTGCCTAAGATGATGCTACTTACCTCCATAGGAAGCACATCACACCAGATCTTTCCCTGATAGGATTGAAGCTGGACTTGAACCTGACATCTTGACTTGATTGGTATAGAAGTGGAATCGATCCAGGACACCTTATATGGATTGGGATGTGGTACAATGGGTAATCCTAGACTTTTGGCTGCGTTAGTGGAAATGGCGTTGACACAGCTTCCACTATCGATGACGATTTTACAGACCTTTTCTCCTATCCTAACAAATGTGTGTAGGATGCTTGTTCTACGCCAGTCTTCTTGCTCCTTGGTCTGTGTCATGATACGTCTCACAACTCCTAGAAAATCTGATGAGTCTATGTTTTCTTCATCTCCTTCATATTCATCAGCCAAACAATCCCCTGCTTCATAAACCTCCTCTTCATCATTCTCCAGGGGTTCTGATTCACCTTCTTCTGCCTCCCCTATATGTAAAGCTCTAGAGGGACATTGGCTCACGAAATGACCTGGTTTACGACACTTATAGCAGACTCGCTCCCTCTCACCTCGAACTTCAGGGCTCTTTCCTTTGTCTTCTCTAGGAATTAAGGGGGTGGTCGGATTGGGTCTAAGGGTTGGATTCGGGCTGGACCTTGTTCTATTGGTGGGACTAGGGACTGAGCTAGGCCTGCTGATAGGAGGGTTAAACCTACTAGATTCAGGTCGTCTAAATGTAGCTCTCCTTTGAAACCTCTCATAGTCCGTGGCAACTTGGTATGCTCTGATACCAAGATTGGTGTGATATGCATGATGAGGATGCAAACATGTAACTCTAAAGGAGATTAACCAAAATTTAACTAGCAATTCCTACTTGCATATGAGTGATTCAACATATAAGATCAAGGAGATCTAAATAAGAAACCCTAAATGCTTATACTTAAACCCAGCTAGGAGGACTATCAAAATCTTAAAGAAATAGGACAAGATTAGAATTCGCACACAAGTCAAGCTAGCCCTATTTAATGATCCCGATCTTAAAATACTAGGAGTTCAAGCATTGAAATCTCAAGCACAAGGGATTCACTGTTAAGGTTCTCAAATGAAAGATCATACCACATAAGATGGGCCTTCTAACTTTCTGGTTTGTAGCAAGTAATCCTTCCTCTTGGATCTGGAGCCTAGAGAACCCTGCAACAAAGAAACCAAGATGATTAGAAACTTAATTAAAAGTGAGAAGATTGATGGAACTCAAAAGGAGAGTTTGTTGGAAATGATCCTTGGCGCCATGGTGGAAGCTTGTGTTGGTGTTGATCTTCTTCTTGAGAGGATGTCCTTAATTCGCTTTGAAGGAAGAGGATTGCTTAGAAGATGAAGAGTAAAGAGAAGGATTAGGGAGAAGAAATGGTGGAGGAGAGGAAGAGGTTCACTTAGGCACAAAGATCCACATAGGCACATAGAAACACATAGAAAAGTGCTGGAAATTTGTATTCACTCATCCCCTTTTATATCATCATTCAACCCTGATCTAAACCTTGATAAAGTGGCTGCTTCAGACTCGACTACGTTGCATCGCATCACAAACTCATCAAACTTAGCAACATATTCAGAAACGGTCTTGTTACCCTGTGTCAATCGTTGCCACTGATCTAATAACCTTTGCTGATAAGACATAGGCAGATATTTCTCTCTAAGTTTCCTCTTCATATCTCTCCATGTTGCTATAGGTAAATCTCCCCTTTGCCTTGATATGCGTTCCACGTTTCCCCAATATAACCGAGCCTGACGAACTAGTCTGATTCTGGCAAACTTAAATCTTCTCTCTTCAGACATATCATACCAGTCAAAATACTGGTCCATGTCAGCCTCCCAGTCTATGTACACCTTAGGATCTAGGCTTCCCTCAAAGGTTGGTGCATCTAGACGGATGTTCCTTAGGGCCCGATCATCCTGATCAAAAGTATCATAGTGAGGTCTTCTAGGAGGTGGCTCTGGAGTATGATCAACATAATCCTGATGCGGTCTTCTTTGAATTGGGTCAGGTGTGTGTTCCTGTCGTTGGGCTCTAGGATGAACTGAAGGTAATCTGGGTGAAGGTGGTTCAGTTGGGGTCAACCTAGCTTCTTCTAGGGCTCCTACTCTTTCCTCGAACTGACCAAATTTAGCATCCAAACGGTCCATCTTCTCGATCATAGATCTCATAAGGCTTTCCATACTAGTATCCATGGATGA
>CM038049.1:90537526-90547526 GCA_021397845.1 Areca catechu | reverse complement strand
ACAGCCGGGCGCAAGTCACCGGGCACGCGCGGGCCATGTCCCGCTGGGCGCGAGGCCCCAGACGCACACAAGGGCACGGCGGGCTCGGGCGCGCGCGGGTCGTGGCACTAGCGCGCGCGCGTCGTGGCACGGCGTGCACGGGTCACCGGGTGCTCGCGCGCGGGCCATGGCACGGAAGCGTGCGGGTCACGGCACTGCCATGCGCAGGGCGACGGGCGCGCGCGCGGGTCATGGCACCACCGGGCGCGAGGCACCGGGCACGCACAAGGGCACGGCGGGCTCGAGCGCGCGCGGGTCATGGCACGGGCGTGAGCGGGTCACGGCGCTGCCATGCACAGGGTAACGGGACCGCGCGCACGCGGGTCGTGGCACGGGCGTGCGCGGGTCATGCCATCGCCAAGCGCGCACAAGGGCACTGTGGGCTCGGGCACGTGCGGGTCATGGCACGGGCATGCACGGGTCACGGCGCGGGCGTGCACGGGTCACGGAGCTGCCGTGCGAAAGTCAACGGGCGCGTGTCACGGCACGGGCGTAAGCGGGTCACGGCACTGTCGGGTGCAAGGCAACGTGCGCGGGTCACGACATTGGCGTGCACGGGCCACGGCACGGGCGTGCGCGGGTCACGGAGCTGCCGTGCGCAAGTCAACAGGCGCGTGTCACTACATGGGCGTAAGCGGGTCATGGCACCGTCGGGCGCAAGGCAACGTGCGCGGGTCACGACATTGGCATGCACGGGCCACGGCACGGGCGTGCGCGGGTCACGGAGCAGCCGGGTGTGGGTCGCCGGGCACGCGCGCGGGTTGCGGCGGGGGCTTACATGGGTCACGGCGCTGCCGGGCTCGGGTCATCAGGCGCGTGCGCGGACCACGACACCGGCGTGCACGGGTCATGCCACGGGTGTGTGCGGGTCACGGCGCTTCCGGGCGCGGGTCACGGCACGGGCGTGCGTGGGTCACGGCGCCGCCGGGCGCGCGCACCTGGGTCATGGCACGGGCGCGCGCGGGTCATGGGGCCGCCTGGCGCGTGTCACCCGGCGCGCGCGCGGGTCGTGGCACGAGCTTGCACGGTTCTCGGCGCTGCCGGGCGCGAGGAGCCGGGCGCAGGCCATGGCACGGGCGGGCGCAAGGCATGCGCGGGTCATGCCAAGGGCGTGCGCCGGTCATGGCATGGGCGGGTGCGAGGCACCGAGCTCACGCGAGGGCACGACGCGTGCCGGTCCTGGCACGGCGCGCGCTGGTAATGTCACGGGCCGATGCATAGCACCGGGCTCGCGGGTGGGACTTGGCACGGGCGTGAGCGGGTCACGGCACTGCCGGGCGCGGGCACCCGGCACGGGCACCCGGCGCGGGCGTGTGCGGGTCACGGCACCGCCGGGCGTGGGCACCCGGCGCGGGCGTGCGCGGGTCGCGGCACCGCCGAGCGCAAGGCCACGGCTGCGCGCAAGGGAGCGGGCTTGTGCGGTTCATGGCACCGGCGGGCGCAAGGCCCAGGGCGTGCGCGGGTCGTGGCACCGCTGGGTGCAAGGGGCCGGGTGCGGGCGTGCACGGGTCATGGCACCGGCGGGTGCAAGAGCACGGGCGTGCGCGGGTCACGGCGCTGCCGGGCGCAAGCGGCAGCGCGCGGGCGTGCACGGGTCATGGCACGGACGTGCCCGGGTCACGGCGCTGCCGGGCGCAAGGGGCAGCGCGCGGGCGTGCATGGTCATGGCACGAAAGTGCACGGGTCACCGGGCATGCGCGTGCACGGGTCTTGGCACCGGAGTGCACGGGTCACCGGGCGTGCGCGCCCGGGTAATGGCACGGGCATGTGTGGTTCACGGCACGGGAGTGCAAGGGTCACCGGTCATGCACGCGCCCCGGTCATGGCATGGGAGTGCAAGGGTCACCGGGCGTGCGCGCGCTCGGGTCATGGCACGGGCGTGCGCGGGTCATGGCACGGGAGTGCACGGGTCACCGGGCGCGCGCGCGCACGTGTCATGGCACGGGCGTGCGCGGGTCATGGCACGGGAGTGCACGGGTAACCCGGCGCACGCGCCCCCAGGTCATGGCACGGGCGTGCGCGGGTCCTGGCACCGCCGGGCTCGAGTCCCCGGGCGTGTGCAAGGGCGCGGGCATGCGCGGGTCCTGGCAGCGCCGGGCTCGAGTCCCCGCGCGTGCGCATGTGCGCGGGCGTGCACGGGTCCTAGCACCGCCGGGCTCGAGTTCCCAGTCGTGCGCATGGGCGCGGGCATGCGCGGGTCCTGGCAGCACCGGTCTCGAGTCCCCGGGCGCTCGCAGGGGCGCGGGTCCTGGCAGCGTCGGGCGCGGGGCACCGTGCGTGCGCACGGGCACAGGCGGGCGCGGGTCCTGGCAGCGCCTGGCACGGGACAACGGTCGCGCGCACGGGCGCGAGCGGGTGCGGGTCCTGGCAGCGCCGGGCGCGCGCACGGGCGCGGGCGGGCGCGGGTCCTGGCAGCGCCGGGCGCACGCACGGGCGCGGGCGGGCGCGGGTGGGTGCGGGTCCTGGCAGCGCCGGGCGCGCGCACGGGCGCGGGCGGGCGTGGGTCCTGGCAGCGCCGGGCGCGGGGCACAGGGCGCGCGCACGGGCGCGGGCGGGTGCGGGGCAACGGGCGCGCGTACGGGCGCGGGGCACAAGGCGCGCGCACGGGCGGGCGGGCGCGGGGCAACGGGCGCGCACACAGGCGGGCGCGGGTCCTGGCAGTGCCAGGCATGGGGCACCGGTCGCGCGCACGGGCGCGGGTTCTGGCAGCGCCGGGCGCTGGTCACGGGCGCGCGCACGGGCGCGGGCGGGCGCGGGTCCTAGCAGCGCCGGGCGCGGGGCACAGGGCGCGCGCACGGGCGCGGGCGGGCGCGGGTCCTGGCAGCGCCGGGCGCGGGGCACCGGCGCGCGCACGGGCGCGGGACACAGGGCGCGCGCACGGGCACGGGCGGGCGCGGGGCAATGGGCGCGCGCACGGGCGCGGGCGGCAGCGGGTCCTGGCAGCGGGCACCGGGCACGCTCACGGACGCGGGCGGGCGCGGGTCCTGGCAGCGCCTGGCGCGGGGCACCGGGCGTGGGCGGGCGCGGGGCACCGGGCGCGGGCGGGCGCGGGTCCTGGCAGCGCCGGGCGTGGGTCACGCGGGGCGCGCGCGGACGCGGGGCATGCCCCCAAATTTGCAATGCTGCTCGCAACCCAGGAACCCCCGGGGTGGACCTTGGCTGGATGCCCCGCGCGGGTAGTAGGTTGGCAAGCCCCCTTGCGGGTGGGGCGCTGGTCATGGCCGCCCCGGATGCGCGTCCGCGCGCGTCCTAGCCCTCCCCCGCTTCTGCAACATTGCTCGCGACCCTTGGGTACTCCCCCGGGTATCTGTTTTGGATTTTCTGCTCGCGCGGCGCGTGCCCATGCCTCCTTGGACTCGCGTCCTGGCTGCTCTGTGATCGCGCCCGTGTCGTGCCCTCCGGGACTCGCGTCCTGCGCTGTGTGGTTCCGAGTCCTGGCCGCCCTTTTGCCCCGCGCATGGTGCGTGCATCCTGGACATCCTGGACTCGCGTCCGGGTTGCGCTGGGTGCTATCTCGTGCTGGGCCGTCCGTGACTCGGGTCCAGCGACATTTGGGCGCGAGTCTTGGTCCTCCCTTGCGTTCGCAAGCTAGATTTGTGCCTCGGAACACCCCGGGATGCCCCTTCTTCGCCCCTTCCGAGTGCCGGATCTTCGCAGAACCATGGTCGGTGCTGTCCGGTCCAGTCGACGTCCTGGTCCTTCGGCTCCGTCCGGATCCTTCGGGAGAAAACACGGCCGCGCGCGCGCGCGGAACCAAGGTCGGTGTCCTCTGGTCCGGTCGACCTCCCGGTCCCGCTCCTTCGACTCCGTCTAGATCCTTCGGGCGAAAACGCGGCCGCGCGCGCGCGGAACCTAGGTCGGTGCGCGATGCTCCGGTCGACCTCCCGGTCCCACTCCATCGGCTCCGTCTGGATCCTTTGGGCGAAAACGCGGCCGCGCGCGCGCGGAACCAAGGTCGGTGCGCGATGGTCCGGTCGACCTCCCGGTCCCGCTCCATCGCCTCCGTCCGGATCCTTCAGGCGAAATCGCGGACGCGCGTGCGCGAAACGAAGGTTGGTTTTCGATGGTCCGATTGACCTCCCGGTCTCGTTCCATCATCGCCGTCCGGATCCCTCGGGCGAAAAACGCGGCCGCGCGCGCGCGGACCAAGGTCAGTGTGCTCTTTGGTCCGGTCGACCTGGTGCGGGCACCAGACTCAGAAGAAGACTTCAGGGCTCCATCTGGATCTCTAATTGACATTGCCCGAAGAATTAGGGTTTTCTGGTTTTGTAATAAGGGTTGACTTGGTCAACTCAATTTTAGTTTGAGTCTGTATTTCCCTGCAATTTAAATTTTGTTGAGTCATGTTGACTCAATACAAGTCCTAGTAGTGGTCTAGGTCTTCTCCAAGGTGCCACATTTTCTCCCAGGACCAAGCAAGTGGGCGCCACACTCCCAGCCACACGCCAGAGTCCAGGAGGCGCCACATCTCCATCCAGTGTGCCTTGGTCCCCACACCACAAGAAAGCAGGTCCCTTCTTTCATGCGCCACTTGGGGGAGAAATCCATCAAGATACCTCAATCCAAGGAGGATCCAACTTCTTTCCAGATAAACCCAAGCCAGGATGGCAAGAATTTTTCTTGAAGAGAGGATCAAGGAGGTGCCCCACAATGTTCCATAAATTCCAAGTTTTAAAAGGGAAGAGAGCATGTCTTGGGGAGAAAATCAAGGAGGCACCCAAAAGTTTCCTAAAGTGCCAAAGCCATGAAAGGAAGAAGCCTAAACTTGTGGAGCAAGACTAGGATGTGTCCAAAAGAGCCAAACCATGAAGGAAAAATCCTTGATTCATGGAGACACCCCCATAACCTGCCATTTGGAGCTGATTTTCAAGTTTTCTTGGAGTTTTTGGGCTGCCCACTCATTGAAGGAGTCTTAGGAAGAGAATTTGATGCCTAAAGTGTGGGTTAGTCCTATTAGTCCCACATGGGAAGTGTATGAAATTTTATTTTATTGTTATGTCTATATATTCAACTCTATGTAACTCTTGAAAAAAGATGAATGAAATCAATTTCTTTGTGAGCAACTTTGTGTTTCTCTCTTCCGCACTTGTATTCAAGTGTTGAGCTCCGTGAGGGAGTAAATCCGGGTTCCCTAGGAACCTTGAGGAGGTGTGAGATCTCCAACCCCAAAACCCTAGCTTAGTCCACCCATCTCTACTCCACCACCACCAAACCCTAATTTTCCATCTACATCCCACGGCCCCTCTCTTCCACATAGAGGCCGGCCACCAGCATCCAGGTTCAGATCAACTGTTTCAACTACAGAGCAAGTTCAAAGAAGAGTCATATCAGTATCAAGATCTCCGGAACTTCAACATCCAACAATCTTCATTAAGTCCTCAGGTCAGTGTCTTTCTTTGAGTTTTTGGTTCTTCTTTTGTTCTTCTTCTTCCAGATCCTGAGTTCGAGAAGAAGGCCAACCTTGCCATAGGACTACAATCCGAGGATCCATTGCGAAGATACCCTGTCTCCAAGGATCCTACAATCTGCTCGAGAGTGTCCTTCAATTGAAGCAACGAGAGATATCACAGTCAGGTATAAAACCGTCTCTTCTCTCTTCGTCTGTTTTTTGAAAGAGGAGTAACCCTAGATCTGGGGGTTTCTCAATCCCCAGCGATCCTACTTCTGAGTTACTCTGATAATCCACTCCTTTTAATTGTGCTTTCTGTCATTTCTTAGTTTCTTTCAACATTAGTTTATCTTTCCTTTGAGTCAAAGCCGACTTCTGAAAATATATAAAAAGAAATACATTAATCATAATTTGCTTCCGCATCGCATCATCCTTTTTGTTCTGCATCATTTTTGGTAACAGAGCTTTTGTTCTACATCACGACCTCCCGGTCTCGCTCCATCGGCACCGTCCAGATCCTTCGGGCGAAAAACGCGGCCGCGCGCGCGCGGAACCAAGGTCGGTGTGCGATGGTCCGGTCGACCTCCCGGTCTCGCTCCATCACCTCCGTCCGGATCCCTCGGGCGAAAAACGCCACCGCGCGCGCGCGGAACCAAGGTCGGTGCGCTCTTTGGTCCGGTCGACCTCCCGGTCCCGCTCCATCGTCGCCGTCCGGATCCCTCGGGCGAAAAACGCGGCCGCGCGCGCGCGGAACCAAGGTCGGTGTGCGATGGTCCGGTCGATCTCCCGGTCCCGCTCCATCACCTCCGTCCGGATCCCTCGGGCGAAATCATGGCTGCGCGCGCACGGAACCAAGGTCGGTTTTCGATGCTCCGGTCGACCTCCCGGTCCCGCTCCATTATCGCCGTCCGGATCCCTCGGGCGAAAATCGCGGCCGTGCACACGCGGAACCAAGGTCTGTGCGCTCTTTGGTCCGGTCGACCTCCCGGTCCCGCTCCATCATCGCCGTCCGGATCCCTCGGGCGAAAAACGCGGCCGCGCGCGCGCGTAACCAAGGTCGGTGCGCTCTTTGGTCCGGTCGACCTCCCGGTCCCGCTCCATCATCGCCGTCCGGATCCCTCGGGCGAAAAACGCGGCCACGCGCGCGCGGAACCAAGGTCGGTGTGTGATGGTTCGGTTGACCTCCCTTTCCCGCTCCATCGCCTCCGTCCGGATCCCTCGGGCGAAATCGCGGCCGCGCGCGCGCGGAACCAAGGTCGGTTTTCGATGGTCCGGTCGACCTCCCAGTCCCGTCCATCGGCCCCGTCCGGATCCCTCGGGCGAAAAATGCGGCCGCACGCACGCGGAACCAAGGTCGGTGCGCTCTTTGGTCCGGTCGACCTCCCGGTCCCGCTCCATCGGTGATGGGGGACAAGTATGTAGGATCGTTGGCGAGCCTAGAAGTCGCCTAAATTAGGGTACTATTTTTTTTTTTTGGTATTTTTTTCTCTAGGGGTGGCAAAGGAACAGTGGGGATGTAAGATAGGAATCTGGATCTCATGGACTTGGGGACTCACCCTAACGAAGAGACCTCTCACCTCTAGGGCATCACACCCTCCTCGATACTTGGAGGCGCTAGGATGGATCTCAAAGGCCACGAGGGGATAGAGAAGATGGAATGGGTAGGGGGATAACTGGGCATCACGTCCACGCCCGAAGGTGAAGGACAGAAGAATCACTCTTCTAAAAACTCAAATTTCTTTATGAACTAAACTGATTTTTTTACAAAGGACTGAGGGTGGTATTTATAGACCTGTCCAACCCTCATTTGAATTTGAATATAGGATAAAAAGATAGGGATGACTCAAATTCAAATACAAGATAGGATAAGATAAGCCTATCCATATCTCAATCCTAACCAACCAAATCCTAATTCAAATTTCAAACAAAAGATAAATCCTAAATAAATTTATTCTAGAAATGCTCCAAGATCCATGCCACTCCGGGATCCGTGCTGCTCTGAGATTCGAGCGGGCCGATGTCCCCATCATTCCCCTGAGGTGGGGAAAACTCGACTCTGTCAAGTTTGGGTCAGGCTCCAACTTCAGCTTGACTTCAGGTTCCAAGAACTCCAAACTCTAGCTTGACATAACCATGATTTTTTTTTTTTTAATCAGCTTTGCTTTGAAAATGGTACAGCTTGAGATTGGTGTGCTCTGAAATTTGTGCCACTTTAAGGAGCGTGCAGCTCTGAAATCTATGCTGAGTTGAATTCGGCAAGAGGGAGGGGGATTTGCTTTCATGTTCGTGCATCCCTCTCCTTCTACTTCACGGATGGAGAACAGGGGATTACGGAGGGGTGTCGAGGCCGGCTTCCACCAAGAACTCTAGCCCACCAGATATCCGGTTGTTAGAGAGGATGAGCCGTTGGAGGGCCAGCAAGCGGGGGAAGCCTTCGAGTGACATGAGTAGCACATTGGCGATCGGATGATAAGGGAACCGTCGATGCTGGTGCGGTCCCTGGATCTCATCCTTGACCCTGTTCCTGAAGAGAGCGCACCAGTGACAACATGAAGGCTAAGATCCAGGACAAAGATGGTATCCCACCAGATCAGCAGTGGCTCATTTTTGCTAGGAAGCAGTTGGAAGATGGAAGAACTTTGTCAGACTACAACATTCAAAAGGAATCCACCCTTCACTTGGTCCTTCGCCTTCGTGGTGGGATGCAGATTTTTTTTGTGAAGAAACCATCACTCTGGAGGTGGTGAGTTCAAATACTATTGACAACGTAAAGGCCAAGATTCAGGACAAGGAAGGCATTCCACCAGACCAGCGGAGGCTTATTTTTGCTGGTAAGCAGCTTGAGGATGACTGTACCCTGGCTGATTATAATATTCAGAAGGAGTCCACCTTCCACTTGGTCTTCAGGCTTCGTGGTGGAATGCAGATCTTTGTGAAGACTCTTACAGGCAAGACAATCACCCTTGAGGTTGAAAGCTCTCATACCTGAAGAGAGTGCACAGGTCGGTTGATGGAGACTTCTGCGCAGATGGGAGGGAGACGGAAGGCTTCACGTGGAATTCCAGCAGGGATCCGGTGGAGGCACATCAGTCGTCTGCTGGGCGGCCATCTCGGATAAAACTCTCAACACCAATCACAGAACACCTCCAAATGCTATCCAATCAAGTCGGATCACTTTTGGAAGTCGATCAAAGGTGGATTCAGGTTACAGTTCATGTTCTTCCTTCTGGTCCTCCTTCGAGCTCTACGAGGGTTTGGAGTTTTGGATCTTGAAGGAAGGAACCGAAAATGCTGGAGGGAGAGGGAGCGGGCCGGAGACGGGTGGGAGAGGATGGTGGCGTAGAGATAGCTTGCGAGGGCGGGCTCCAACTCTGCATCGCGCTGGGCCTTCACCTTGATCTACGACCAGAGCCACGAGAAGCAGCAAACAAAGCCTTTTATGATACCATGGCTTCTTGGCATGAAATGGGAGAAGCGATTCAATTGGAGGCAGCATCGGCTAGGTTTCCAAAACACGAGATCTGAAATCTCTTGTGAAGAAGATCAGAGTATTCGAGGGGTGGGCTACGATTCCGTGGCTCTATTCCATGGATTTATGGAGTGGAGGTTGGAGAGGCGATGGCGTCTGAGGATGGGTAGGGCAGTGGCGATCTGGAAGATCCAGGAAATATGAGAGATTTCGGAGAGGGTGAGCAGGGTCGTGGTGGCGGGCGGTAAGGAGGTCGACTACGATGGCTACGCTGATGGAGGGTTGGGCGGAGACTCGGCTATAGTGGATCCGGGGCTGAGGACAATGGTAGATTTTCACGGACTGTTCCATGATGGAGCAAGAACAGGAAAGACAAAGAATGACGGAACTAGTGGAAGAGAATCTGGGTTTGGAAAAGAAACGTACCCTAATTTAATTAACCTAGCTCTGATACCAAAAATGATGGGGGACAAGTATGTAGGATCGTTGGCGAGCCTAGAAGTCACCTAAATTAGGGTACTATTTTTTTTTTTTGGTATTTTTTTCTCTAGGGGTGGCAAAGGAACAGTGGGGATGTAAGATAGGAATCTGGATCTCATGGACTTGGGGACTCACCCTAACGAAGAGACCTCTCACCTCTAGGGCATCACACCCTCCTCGATACTTGGAGGCGCTAGGATGGATCTCAAAGGCCACGAGGGGATAGAGAAGATGGAATGGGTAGGGGGATAACTGGGCATCACGCCCACGCCCGAAGGCGAAGGACAGAAGAATCACTCTTCTAAAAACTCAAATTTTTTTATGAACTAAACTGATTTTTTTACAAAGGACTGAGGGTGGTATTTATAGACCTGTCCAACCTTCATTTGAATTTGAATACAGGATAAAAAGATAGGGATGACTCAAATTCAAATAAGGATAAGATAAGCCTATCCATATCTCAATCCTAACCAACCAAATCCTAATTCAAATTTCAAACAAAAGATAAATCCTAAATAAATTTATTCTAGAAATGCTCCAAGATCCATGCCACTCCGGGATCCGTGCTGCTCCGAGATTCGAGCGGGCCGATGTCCCCATCAATCGGCCCCATCCGGATCCCT
>CM038049.1:90530026-90532526 GCA_021397845.1 Areca catechu | reverse complement strand
ATCACCAAGTCCAAGCTTTTGAAGATGGTCAACCAAGTCAAGCCTTAGCATGTCATTTGAATTTAAATTCATGCTTGGCCGACCAAAGCTCTCCAAAGCAAGGGTGGTCGGCCAAAGTGAGGGGGGACCACTCCTCCAAATCATATCAAACCTATTCCCACAATTCTCTCCTTATTCCATGTAACTTCCCCATGATATCCTCCACCAAATTAGGTTAGTTTGAATTCAAATGTAAGTCTTTAAAAAGCCTTGGGCATGAGAAATGTGGGAGATTGATAAATGAATGAAAAAAAAAGCTCTTTCTTCTATGTGAAGGTCTTGGCTATGTGCCCCTCTTTGGCTTTGTGCCTAGGTTTCTTTTAGGTCTATGTGACCTTGTTTCTCTCTTCCTCTTCCTCCTCTTTTCTCCACTTCAAACACTTTCTTTCCATTGCATCTCTCAAAGAAGATCAAGTTCGCATCAAAGTTCAAGAAGAAATCAAGCCAAGAATCAAGTGATCAAGCAAGGAGCCGGTTCTCCAACCCTAGGAATCAGAAAGGAGTCGATTCCCTCAAGAAGAAGAAGCCTTCATCCATCCTTCAACCCATCATTCTTCCCTTCTTTAATTTGAGTTCTTTAGCTTGTTTCTAATCCCAGGTTTCTTTGTGACAGGGCCTCCGGAATCCAGACTTTAGAAGAAGGAACTTCTTGCCAGAACCCAGAATGCTGAGTGAGCCACCAAGTGGTGTATTTGGTCATCCTAGAACTTACCTTGAGAGAAATCCTTTGGATTGATCAAGGTCAGGTAATCCCTAACTTCTTAGGGTTTGGATTATTAAAAAAGTAGGACTAGCTTAATTTAGATGGTTAATTTACTATGGTAGATCATTATTATTCTGTTTAGTCCACTCTAGATTTGCGTTTAATCATATTGAGTTGTGTTCATTAAATTCCTAGTCATTATAGTTCGATTAGCCATATGCTTAAGAAATTAATTAGATTGATCTTTAACTAATCTCCTTTAGAATATTTAGTCTCATTCCTTCATCTCATAAAGCATTTTTTTTCATTTCTTCTTCCCATCATTTTGGTATCAGAGCAGGTTGATTAGGGCATATCTGTGTTTAGGGTTTGCATCGATTTATCTTTGGTGCTATAAGATTATAGCCAACCCTTGCATTGCAAAACCAAGATGAAATCAGGTTGTCCTACTATAAGGTGGATCCTTATAGTGTAAGGTTGTCCTATCTTGGTCATTGCTTTGGACTACATAGAAGAATTCTATGTAAGTCTGATTTTCCCTGCTTGCTGTAATTAGGTGTAGGCTGACTGTAATCCGCCTGCAGCTCCAAAGGCAAGTAGTGCATTTTTCTTTGACATATTTTTTTTCTTGTTCCATTTTAAGTTGTTTATCACCGTTTAAAATTTCAGCTTCAGAAAAAAATTACAAAAAAAATGAAAATTCCTGCAGTCCGATAGTGTCATTAGGTTTTCTGTTCTGTTCTTGAGCTTTAGTGCCTTTATTCAGGATCTGCCTAGAACAGTCTAGATTTTATTTTGAAATTCTGCTTCACCTGGTATGACATCTATAAGTTAGGAGTTCTCATTAATTTTTTTCAAATTTTTTGACGTTTTTTACTGCACCTTCCAACATCACTTTCGAACTGCAACACACCACTCTGCATCAGTAATTTAGTCATGCATTCATTTCATGATTAAGCTATCTAAGGGCATGAAATTAACATAAGGTCAGGAAGTAATTACCTGTCCTTAGCCCAAAAAAACCACCTCCCTTCATCATTCGACCCAATCCTTAATTAAAATCAATTAGACCTAATACCCTAGTGGGTTAGGGACACCAACAGGTCGGGTTCGAATTAGAAATCAAGTTGATTGTATTAGCTAGTTAGTGTGTGCTTATTAACTTGGTGTCTAGGATTGGTGTGTAAGGGCTTGTGGTTTGATCCACCTACCTGGCCAATCTCTGATTGGTGTCTAAGGTTGGTATTCAGGGATCTCCAGCTCCCCTTCCACCTACCTGGCCAAGTGATATAAGTTACTACTGGTTAGTTAGTCTTTCAATTGGGTTCTTAACTTGTGCTCTAGGTCTAGGAGCCATAGTCGTTCGAGTGCATCATTTTCATGACCACTAGATCAGGAACACCATTCCACCGTTCACAAGATCAACCAAGTTCGTCCATGGACCCTAATATGGAGAGTCTCATGAAGTCTATGATAGAGCAAATGGCTACAATGAATGCTAAGCTTGATCGGGTCGAGGATAGAATAGGGGTCCTAGAGGAAGCTAGGTTAACTCCAACTGAACCACCATCTCCCAGATTACCTCCAGACCATCCCAGAGCCCAACGGCAAGAACGCACTCCTGACCCAACCCATAGAAGGCCACAACACGATTTTGATGATCACACCCCTGACTTTAATCAAAGAAGGCATCACCATGAAAATTTCGATCAGGATGACCGGGCCTTAAGGAACATCCGTCTAGATGCACCAACTTTG
>CM038049.1:90493876-90496137 GCA_021397845.1 Areca catechu | reverse complement strand
CCAGGCCTCCTTGGACTCGCGTCCTGGCTGCTCTGTGATCGCGCCCATGTCGTGCCCTCCGGGACTCGCATCCTGCGCTGTGTGGTTCCGAGTCCTGGCCACCCTTTTGCCCCGCGCATGGTGCGCGCATCCTGGACATCCTGGACTCGCGTCCGGGTTGCGCTGGGTGCTCTATCGTGCTGGGCCGTTCGTGACTCGGTCCAGCGACATTTGGGGCACGAGTCTTGGTCCTCCCTTGCGTTCGCAAGCTAGATTTGTGCCGGAACACCCCGGATTGCCCTTCTTCGCCCTTCCGAGTGCCGGATCTTCGCGGCCGCGCGCGCGCGCGGAACCATGGTCGGTGCCATCCGGTCCGGTCGACGTCCCGGTCCTTCGACTCCGTCTGGATCCTTCGGGAGAAACGCGGTCGCGCGGGTGCGGAACAAGGTCGGTGTCCTCCGATCCGGTCGAACTCCCGGTCCCGCTCCTTCGGCTCCGTCCGGATCCTTCGGGCGAAAAAGCGACCGCGCGCGCGCGGAACCTAGGTCGGTGCGCGATGCTCCGGTCGACCTCCCGGTCCCGCTCCATCGGCTCCGTCCGGATCCTTGGGCGAAAACGCGGCCGCGCGCGCGGAACAAGGTCGGTGCGCGATGGTCCGGTCGACCTCTCGGTCCCGCTCCATCGCCTCTGTCCGGATCCTTCGGCGAAATCGCGGACGCGCGTGCGCGAAACCAAGGTCGGTTTTCGATGGTCCGGTCGACCTCCCGGTCCCGCTCCATCATCTCACCGTCCGATCCCTCGGGCGAAAAACGCGGCCGCGCGTGCGCGGACCAAGGTCGGTGTGCCTTTGGTCCGATCGACCTCCCGGTCCCGCTCCATCGGCCCCGTCCGATCTTCGGGCGAAAAACGCGGCCCGCGCGCGCGCGGAACCAAGGTCGTGTGCGATGGTCCGGTCGACCTCCGGTCCCGCTCCATCGCCTCCGTCCGGACCTCGGGCGAAAATCGCGGTCGTGCGCCCGCGGAACCATGGTCGGTTTTCGATGGTCCGGTCGACCTCCCTGTCCCGCTCCATCGTCGCCGTCCGGATCCCTCGGGCGAGAGAAACGTGGCCCACGCGCGCGGAACCAAGGTCGGTGCACTCTTTGGTCCGGTCGACCTCCCGGTCCCGCTCCATCGTCGCCGTCCGGATCCCTCGGGTGAAAAACGCGGCCGCGCGCGCGTGGAACCAAGGTCGGTGTGCGAGGTCCAGTCGACCTCCCGGTCCCGCTCCATCGCCTCCCGTCCGGATCCCTCGGGCGAAATTGCAGCCGCGCGCGCGCGGAACCAAGGTCGGTTTCGATGGTCCGGTGTTGATGGTTCGGTCGACCTCCCAGTCCCGCTCCATCACCTCCGTCCGGATACCTCGGGCGAAATCGTGGCCGCGCGCGCGCGGAACCAAGGTCGGTTTTGATGGCCCGGTCGACCTCCCGTCACGCTCATCGACCCCGTCCGGATCCCTCGGGCGAAAAAACGCGGCCACGCACACGCGGAACCAAGGTCGGTGCGCTCATTGTCTGGTCGACCTCCCGGTCACGCTCCATCGGCCCCGTCCGGATCCCTTGGGCGAAAAACGCGGCCGCGCGCGCACGGACCAAGGTCGGTGCGCTCTTTGGTCGGTCGACCTCCCGGTCCCACTCCATAGGCCCCGTCCGGATCCCTCGGGCGAAAATCGCGGCCGCGCGCGCCGCGGAACCAAGGTCGGTGCGCTCTTTGGTCCGGTCAACCTCGCGGTCCAGCTCCGTTGGCCACGTCTTCTGGTGGTCCCTCCCCATGCCCCCGTCCCGAAATGCCCCCGTCCCGAACACCACCCCCCCCCTCTCAAATTGGAAATCCCCGAACCCTCCGGTGCGGCTCGTTGCCCCCGTGCATCCGTTGTCCCTCGTGGGTTCGTGGTATCTCATGCTCGGCGATTTTCCGCTGTCGGCGTGTCATCGACGACCCTCCTTCGTGTGCTCTCGCACCAAGGCTCCCGTGCGGGGGAGTGGCGCGTGTGACCGGGTCGTGTGGACGGTCTTGGTGCGCACCAGCGACGGGCTCCCTGCCCGTCGTGCCAACCCTTCACTCGTGCTCGGAGGACCCTTTGTTGCCCCTCGTTGCGACCCGTCAGTTGCCCGTGCGGTCTACCCCCCTTGCGGGACTCGTCCGTTCACCACGCGACCCTTGCGGCTACCCCGCCTTGCAGTGGCGGGTGCCGTTCCTCGTGCGGTCCCGAGCGCCCTCCGTTTGGAGAGTCCCTCCGTGTT
>CM038049.1:90458876-90491376 GCA_021397845.1 Areca catechu | reverse complement strand
GCCCCCCCAGCGTGGCGGGCCGAAGACCGGGCCGCCGGCGTGGCTGGACACGGCGGATGGTGGACGCGCGCCCGCGATCCTGCCACCGTGCGGCGGGTCCTGGCAGCGCCGGGCTCGAGTCCTCGGGCGTGCGCATGGGCGCGAGCATGCGCGGGCGCGCGCCGAGCGCGGGCATGCGCGGGTCCTTGCAGCGTCGGTCTCGAGTCCCCTAGCACGCGCAGGGGCGCTGGCGTGCGCGGGTCCTTGCAGCGCCGGGTGCGGGGCACCAGGCGCGCGCACGGGCGCAGGCGGGCGGGGGTCCTGGCAGTGCCGGGCACGGGACAACGGTCGCACGCAACGGGCGCCGGGCACCGGGCGCGCGCACGGGCGCGGGCGGGTGCGGGTCCTGGCAGCGCCGGGCGTGGGGCACCGGGCGCGCGCACGGGCGCGGGCCGGCGCGGGGCAACGGGCGCGCGCACGGGCGCTGGCTGGCGTGTGTCCTGGCAGCGCCGGGCGTGGGTCCTGGCAGTGCCGGGCGCGGGTCCTTGCAGTGCCCGGCGCAGGGAAACGGGCGCGTGCATGGGCACGGGCGGGCACGGATCCTGGCAGCGCCGGGCGCGGGGCACCGGGCGCGGGGCACCGGGCGCGCGCACGGGCGCGGGCACCGGGCACGCGCATGGGCGCAGGCGGGCGCGGGTCACGATGGGCGCGCACGGACGCGGGGCATGCCCCCGAATTTGCAATGCTACTCGCAACCCAGGAACCCTCGAGGTGGACCTTGGCCGGATGCCCCGCGCGGGTAGTAGGTTGGCAAGCCACCTTGCGGGCGGGGCGTGGGTCATGGCCGCCCCGGATGCGCGTCTGCGCACGTCCAGGCGCGCGTCCCGGCCCTCCCCCGCTTCTGCAACGTTGCTCGCGACCCTTGGGTACTCCCCCGGGTATCTGTTTGGATTTTCTGCTCGCGCGGCGCGTGCCCAGGCCTCCTTGGACTCGCGTCCTGGCTGCTCTGTGATTGCGCCCGTGTCGTGCCCTTCGGGACACGCGTCCTGCGCTTTGTGGTTCCGAGTCCTGGCCGCCCTTTTGCCCCGCGCATGGTGCGCGCATCCTGGACATCCTGGACTCGCGTCCGGGGTGCGCTAGGTGCTCTCTCGTGCTGGGCCGTCCGTGACTCGGGTCCAGCGACATTTGGGCGCGAGTCTTGGTCCTCCCTTGCGTTCGCAAGCTAGCTTTGTACCTCGGAACACCCCGGGATGCCCCTTCTTCGCCCCTTCCGAGTACCGGATCTTCGCGGCCGCGCGCGCGCGGAACCATGGTCGGTGCCATCCGGTCCGGTCGACGTCCCGGTCCTTCGGCTCCGTCCAGATCCTTCGGGCGAAAATGCGGCCGCGCGCGCGCGGAACCAAGGTCGGTGTCCTCCGGTCCGGTCGACCTCCCGGTCCCGCTCCTTCGGCTCCGTCCGGATCCTTCGGGCGAAAATGCGGTCGCGCGCGCGCGGAACCTAGGTTGGTGTGCGATGCTCCGGTCGACCTCCGGTCCCGCTCCATCGGCTCCGTCCGGATCCTTCGGGCGAAAACGCGGTCGCGCGCACGCAGAACCAAGGTCGGTGCGCGATGGTCCGGTCGACCTCCCGGTCCCGCTCCATCGCCTCCGTCCGGATCCTTCGGGCGAAATCGCGGACGCGCGCGCGCGAAACCAAGGTCAGTTTTCGATGGCCCGGTCGACCTCCCGGTCCCGCTCCATCGTCGCCGTCCGGATCCCTCGGGCATAAAACGCGGTCGCGCACGCGCAAACCAAGGTCGGTGCGCTCTTTGGTCCGGTCGACCTCCCGGTCCAGCTCCATCGGCCCCATCCGGATCCTTCGGGCGAAAAATGCGGCCGCGCGCGCGCGGAACCAAGGTCGGTGTGCGATGGTCCGGTCGACCTCCCGTTCCCGCTCCATCGCCTCCGTCCGGATCCTTCGGGCGAAATCGCGGCCACGCGCGCGCGGAACCAAGGTAGGTTTTCGATGGTCCGGTCGACCTCCCGGTCTCGCTCCATCGTCACCATCCGGATCCCTCGGGTGAAAAATGCGGCCGCGCGCGTGCGGAACCAAGGTCGGCGCGCTCTTTGGTCCGGTCGACCTCCCGGTCCCACTCCATCTCCTACGTCCAGATCCCTCGGGCGAAATCGCGGCCGCGTGCGTGCGGAACCAAGGACGGTTTTCGATGGTCCGGTCGACCTCCCGGTCCCGCTCCATCGGCCCCGTCCGGATCCCTCGGGCGAAAAACGCAGCCGCGCGCGCGCGGAACCAAGGTCGGTGCGCTCTTTGGTCAGGTCGACCTCCCGGTCCCGCTCCATCGGTCCCGTTCGGATCGCTCGGGCGAAAAACGCCACCACGCGCGCGCGGAACCAAGGTCGGTGCGCTCTTTGGTCCGGTGGACCTCCCGGTCCCGCTCCATCGGCCCCGTCCGGATCCCTCGGGCGAAAAACGCGGCCGCGCGCGCGCGGAACCAAGGTCGGTGCAGTCTTTGGTCCGGTCAGCCTCCCGGTCCCGCTCCATCGGCCCTGTCCGGATCCCTCGGGCAAAAATCGCGGCCGCGCGCGCGCGAAACCAAGGTTGGTGCGCTCTTTGGTCCGGTCGACCTCGCGGTCCTGCTCCGTCGGCCCCGTCCTTCTTGGTGGTCCCTCTCCATGCCCCCGTCCCGAAACACCCACCCCCCCTCGTCAAATTAGAAATCCCCGCACCCTCCGGTGCGGCTCGGTGCCCCGTGCATCCATTTTTCCTCGTGGGTTCGTGGTATCTCGTGCTCGGCGGTTTTCTGCTGTCGGCGTGTCCCATCGACGACCCCTCCTTCATGCGCTCTCGGGTCGCAAGGCTCCACGTGCGGGGGAGTGGCGCGGTGCACGCCGCGACGGCGACCGTGTCGGCGTGTGAGCGGTCTTGGATGCGCATCCAGCGACGGGCTCCCTGCCTCGTTGTGTGATGCAGAACAAAAAACAAAGAAGCGTATGCGGAAGTAAAATTATGATTAATTTTTTTTTTTTTTATTTTAGAAATTGGCTTCGACTCAAAGTCAAGTTAAACTAAGTTGATGGAAACTAGGTAAGGATTGAAAGCACAATTTAGAAGAAGATAAGTTATCAGAGTAGTTCAAAAGCAACGGATCACTAGGGGTTGAGAAACTCCTAGACCTAGGGTTTCGCTCTGAACTTTCAACAAGACAGAAATAAAGAGAAGAGATGGTTTACCAACCAGACAGTGATCTCACAGAATTTGGATGGAAGAACTCTCTCGTTCAGATTGTTGGATCCTCGGATTCGGCTATCTTTGCAATGGATCCTCCAATACTGGTCTAGTGGTTTGGTCGGCTTCTCCTGGACTCAAGATCTGGGAAGAAGAAAAACAAGTGATGGATTCAGAGACTCAGGGAAGGACTTACCAGTTCCATGAACTTGAAGGCTGATGTCGCTGAGATCCGGATTCTCTTGAAGGCTGATTCGACTCGCTCTGGAAAGAGCTTTGGATCTGAAGTACCCGGACTGTAGCTGGATGCTGGTGGTCGGCCTGGACTTGGAGAGAGAGGCCGTGGGAGGTGGAATATGCTAGGGTTTGGTGGATTGAAGTGGATGGTGGGCGGCTAGGGTTTTGGAGCAGAAGTGGCTAACCTAGGGTTTGGGTTTTGGAGATCTCACACCTCCTCAAGGTTCCTGGGGAACCCGGATTTACTCCCTCACGGAGCTCAACACCTGGATGCAAGTGCGGAAGAGAGAAAACACAGAGTTTGCTCACAAAATAAAGTTGGTTTCATTCATCTGATTATTAGAACTTACAAAGGGGTTTTAATTTATAGGACATTACAAGAGAGTAGGGTTTTACATCTTTCCATGTGGGACTAAAGGAGGAGATCTTCAAATTAGGATTGTAGGATCAATCCCTACTCATATGGCCAGCCAAATAATTCCAAAGATGATTGAGGCTTCAAAAAAGGAAAGTGGGTGGCGCCTCCTTGTCTTGACCTCCAAGAAAATTATTTTTTTCCTTCTATGCTTGGCCTTATCTGGAAGTGTTTGGGTGCCTCTTAACCTTGCCCTCCAAGAGAAAATTTGTTTCCTTTTATATCTGGCTTTAGTTGGAATGACTAGGGCACCTCCTAACCTTGCTCTTCAAGAGAAATCTCCTTCCTTCCATGGCTCAACCCTTTTTGGATACCTCCTTTTCTTTCTCCCCAAGTTATGGCTCTTTCTAACTTTGTTTTGAGTATTTTTGGCAGGTAATGGGCGTCTCCTTGAAGTTCTCTCCAAGAGAATTTCTTCCCTTTCATAGTTTGGTTCTTTTGGGAATGTCTTGGGCCGCCCCCTTGATTTGTGGACCCCTAGTGGATTTCTCCTCAATTGGCGCATGAGAGAAGGGAGCTGCTATCTGTGGTGTGTGATGCAGAACAAATAAAGGGATGCGATGCGGAAGTAAATTAAGATTAACTAATTTTTTTTTTGTTGTTTTTATATGTTTGTAGAAGTTGGCTTCAAATCAAAGAAAAGTTAACCTAACATTGAAAGATACTAATATGATAATTGAAAGCACAATTTTAAGGAAACTAAATTATCAGAGTATTTCAGAAGCAACGGGTCGCTGGGGGTTGAGAAACTCCCAGACCTAGGGTTTCGCTCCGAACTTTTAACAGAACAGAAATAAAGAGAAGAGATGGTTTACCTAACCAGACAATGATCTTCACAGATTTTGGTGGAAGAACTCTCCCGAGCAGATTGTTGGATCCTCGGATTCAGATATCTTCGCAATGGATCCTCCAATACTGGTCCTTTGGCAGGTTGGCTTCTTCTGAACTCAAGATCTGGAAGAGAAGAAAAATAATTGATGGAATCAGAGAGTCAAGTGAAAAATTTACCAGGTTGATGAACTTGAAGATTGAAATTGCTGAAAACTGGATTCTCCTGGAAGCTGATGTGATTTTCCTTGGAACTTGCTCTGGATCTGAAGTAGCCGGACTGGATCTGGATGAAGGTGGACGGCCTGGACTTGTAGAGAGAGAGAGGCCGTGGGAGATGGATGGAACTAGGGTTTGATGGATTGAAAATAATGAAGGGCGGCTAGGGTTTTGGAATTTCAAGTGGCTAACCTAGGGTTTTGGATAAAGATGGAGATCTCTCACCTCCTCAACGCTCCAATGGAACCCGGATTACCCCCTCATGGAGCTCAACACTTAGAATAGTGCGGAAGAAGAGAAACCTAGGTTACTCAACACAAGAGAATAGCAAAAATAATTTTTCTTCATTGATTTCTTAAAGTTACAAAGAGGGATCTATTATATAGACCTAAAATTTTCTCCAAGCTTGTACAAATTCCCATGTGGGACTAAACTCCTCCAACCTCTAGATTAGGTAGAAAATCTCCTCTCTTGGCCGACCAAGAGTTCAAAAAAATTTAGGACGGCCATAAAGAAATTTTTTTTGGAATTTTTATGGCGCCTCCTTTGGAGTTGGATTTGGATTTGGAGTCCTCTTCTTCTTATGGCATTTCTTCTTTTCTTCCACTCCAAGTTAAGCTCTTTGATTTTGATTTGAACTTCAATTGGATGTCCTTCTTTGATTTTTTCTCCAAGAGAAGTCTTTTCCTTCTTTGCTTAGACAAAATTGGCAGGTATGGGCGCCTCCTTTAAATTAGCTTCCAATTTGATTTTTTTCTTCTTTGGATGTGGGGACCATGACACTGGGATGCCTCTGTGGAGCCTTCTGGACTCTGGCGTGTGCTCGGAGTGTGGCTGGGCGTGTGGCTTGGAGTGTGGCCTCCACTTGCTTGAACCTTGATTTGATTGGAAGACAAATGTGGCACCATTTTGGACCAAATTGAAACCACATCGGGACTTGCATCGAGTCAACATGACTCAACAAAATTTAAATGGTGACTCAAGAAATAAATAAACTGGTTGACCAGGTCAACCTTTATTACAAACCCTAATTTCTCGGGCAATGTCAATCAGAGATCCAAATGGAGCTCTGAAGTCTTCTTCTGAGTCTGGTGCCCGCACCAGTGTGGGGACCAAAGCCTGCTGGATGGAGATGTGGCACCCCGTGGACTCAGGCGTATGGCTGGGAGTGTGGCGCCCACTTGCTTGGCCTTGGGAGAAAATGTAACACCCCAGGTTGAAGCCCTAGTCCACTACTGAGTCAACATGACTCAACCAAATAAAAATGCAGGTAATACAGACTCAAGCTAAAATTGAGTTGATCAAGTCAACCCTTATTACAAGCCAAAAACCCTAATTCTTCAGGCACAGTTAATCAGAGATCCAGATGGAGCTCTGAAGTCTTCTTCTGAGTCTGGTGCCTGCACCAATTCTCCCAGGGTGGGAGGAACTCGACCCTGTCGAGTATGGATCAAGTTGGCTCTGGTATCTCTCCAAGAGGTCTGGGTCTAATTCTTGTAATTCTTCTCTGGAGATCCAAGAGTCATCAGAATCTGGCCTTCCTTGCCAGCGGACCAGGTATCTTTGGTATCCTCGATTACGAGTAGAGATAACCTGATCATCCAGGATCTTTTCAATCTGCTCTTTCCTCACAGGCCAGTTTGTTGGTGGACACACAGGGTTGGGTTCACTCTCAAGAGCAGGATTAGGTTCAAAAGGCTCACTGAGAATCACAGCTGGCTCTCTATACTCTACTAGGTCTGTAATGTTGAAAGTGGAGCTAATGCCTAGTTCTGGAGGCAACTCGAGCACATAGGCATTGGATCCTACTCTCTTCACCACTCTAAATGGTCCAGCTCCTCTAGCATGTAACTTTCTAATGGTTCCAGGAGGAAACCGTTCAGGCCTTAACCTAATCATTACATAGTCTCCCGCATCAAAAGTTTTGACTCGCCTTTGAGAATCAGCCAACTTCTTATAAGTTTCATTACTTAAATTTATTTTGGCATGAATTTCTTTATGCAAGTCTTTTATATGCTGTGCAAAAACTTCGGTAGACTCGGAGACTCGTGTGTGGACTGGTAAAGGAGCTAGGTCAAGAGGTGTGTGAGGTTTGTAACCATGCACAATTTCAAATGGACTCTTACCCGTAGACCTATTGACCGAGTCATTGTATGCAAATTCAGCCCTGGGTAAATACAAATCCCAATTCCTGGTATTCTCACTCAACCAAAATCTGAGTCAATGTCCTAAACTTGACTGACGACGCATTCCTAAAGAGTGGACTTTATTCAAAGGAACCCTAGGTCTAAACCTAACAAACTAAGGCTCTCTAGGTTTGACCTTGGGTCGGAGGATGGCATGCAGAGCATGAGAACTTATCATGGGTGCCTAATAGGTGCCATAAGGTCTTCCAGAAGTAGGTGGCAAACCTAATAGGTTCTGACATGTGGTTCACTCTAAAGACTTCGACAAAGTATACTTGGATGGTGTAAGAAGCATTGGAAGTCCAAGAGAAAGGGAGGAAATATGAGGTGGAGTCTCGAATTACCTGTTGACTAAAGATGGTGACCTGAAGGTTTGAATGGTGATCTATGAGTGTCAACTGATCATCCTTATGAAAGGAAAAGTTTGCTACTCCCAGGAATGGATCAAGAGATTGGTGTGGGCACCAGAATCAGAAAGAGACTCCAACCAATTCAAGTCAAATCCGAGTCCTTATGGTTGGATGAGTAAAAGAAAGTCCTGTAATTTTTTTCTTTCTTTAATTTTGAGTCCAAATAATTATGTAATTCGAGTCCATTTCAATTTTATGTTGGGACTAGTCCAGCCTGATTAATCTTGTATTTGAGAGTTGGGTCCAAATGAGTCAAGTCCAATCCATGAAGAATCAAACCAAACCTCCATGAAGAATCAAACCAAACCACATTTGAAGACTAAAGAAGACTCAAGACTTATACTCCAAAGCAAGACCAAAGCCACCTCAAGTGGGGACCACATGCCACATGACACATGCCACCTCATCATCCAAGGTTGCTGCCACATCACACATACCACCTCACCATCCAAGGTTGCTGCCACATCACACATGCCACCTCACCATCCAAGGTTGCCACCCAAGAGAAGAAAAGGGGAATTTGAATTTGAATTGGCTACAACCTCCTCCACAACTTCCTCCACTACTCATGGGATGCCCCATATTTTTCTCCACAAATTTTTCTCCATGATATTTGGTGTAGTTTGAATTCAAAATGGCTTAATAGTCTATAAAAGACTCTTAGTCTTCTTGTAAAGAAAGGATGGAAAAGAAAAAATAAAAATTTTCTTCTATGTGAGTTCTATGTGCCTAAGTGGTAGTTCTAAATTCCTCTCCCTATCCCACGCCAACCCTACTTTCTCCTCCTCCATCTCCAACGCCTAAGACACTCTCCTTCTTCTCCAATCTCAAGCTAGCTCTTCAATATTCAAGGTTGATCAAGAAGACCATCACAAGGAGGCCGGCCAAATCCATTTCAAGTGATCTACCATGGCGCCAAGATTATTCTTCAACAATGCTTCCTCGACTCTTCTTTAGTTTCTCCATTTCATGACTAACGTATTTTACCAAGTTCCTAATCTCAAGGTTTCTTTGTTGTAGGGTTCTTCGGGATTCCGAACTCAAGAGGAAGGAATTACTTGCCATAATCCAGAAAACAAGAAAGGCCCTCAATTTGTAGTATGGTCTTGTCATTTGGGAGGTCTCTTCATGAGTGATCTTGATCTACTTGAAAGATTAATGCTAGGTATGTTCTAGTATCAATTAGGTCTGAAATATTAAATTTGCCTAGCTTAACTTGTGTGGTTCGAATCTTATTCCTATTTCTTTGTTATTTTGATAGTCTTATTAATTAGGTTTACATTTGATCGTTCGAGTTCTCTTCATTAGACCTCCTTTGATACTATATGCTGAACTAATCATATGCAAATAAGAAATTGCTAAGTTAATCTTTGCTAATCTCCTTTAGGGTTGCATAGTTGCATTCTCATCTTGCATGTCCCCACCAATCTTGGTATCAGAGCATGGTAGAATAAGTTCCTGATTGCATAGCATTAAGTCCTTGAAGTACTTGGATCGGGGGCGTTACCAGGCCGTCCGGTCTTAGGAGAAAGTAGGGTTTAAACACCCTCTCTTCCTATTCCACGGGGATCTCCTAAGGCGTGTCGGGGTGCCATTGTGATTGACCCGTGAAAAAGAAAGCCAAAGGACTTTTTAGATTTCATTTGTGAATTTTGTATTGGTCACGTTCTGTTTTTCTGCTTGCTGTATTTTCTGTAGGCTGACTGTAATCCGCCTGCAACTCCAAAGGCAAGTATCACATTCCTCATTGGAATATTTTTTTTCCTATTCCATTTTAAGTTTTTTATCACCGTTTTAAATTTCAATCTGAGAAAAAAATTACAAAAAAAATGAAAATTCTTGCAGTCCATCAGTGTAATTAAGGTTTCTGTTCTGTTCTGTTCCTTTTCATTATCTTCATTTCAGAATCTTCCTAGAATAGTACAGATTTTATTTTGAGATTTTGTTTTATCTGGTATGTCATCTATAAGTTAGGAGTTTTCTGTGATTTTTTTAGATCTTTCTGATATTTTTTTCTGCACTTATCAATACCACATTTAAACTGCAACACACTACTTCTGCACCTGAAATTTGAAATTTGCATGCATCTCATGACAAATCAAATTAAGGGCATGAAATTGACATAGGGTCAGGATTTCATCACCTGTCCCTAGCCCAAAAATCACCAAATTGCATATCGATCCAATCCCTAACTAAAATTGATTAGACATTAATTGCCCTAGTGGGTTAGGGACATCAATTTGGTCGAGCCCGGGTTATTGTCAACTCATTGTGTCAACTAGTCTTGTGTGTGCCCTATTACTTGGTGTCTAGAATTGGGACTAAGGGCTTGGGTGCTGATCCGTCTATCGGGCCAATTCCACCGGGCCTAGGTAGGCCAGAGACAGGATCTCACACTCCCCTTGTTCTAAAACCTGGCCAAGAATAGAGTTACTACAATCTAGCTTGCCACCTTGATTAGGCAACTAGCTTGGAACTCTAGGTCCAGTTCAATTCAATTGGGAAAGCTTGTGCAACCCATTTCTTCATCTATTATTGAAAGCTGGTGTCAAGGATAGAGGTTAAGTGGCTCAAGCCAAAGCGGTTCTTGTGGTTTTTAATTAGGACCCAGTGAAAGCTGGGGGAACCTCCCACAGACCCACCTCCTGACTGGCCAGAGGAAGAGAGTAGATGTTGATTTGATTGTATCTAGTCAACTCAGTTTATTTGGACTAACCGGTTTAGAAAACTCGTAGTTCGGGTCTGAGTCTAATTGTTTGCATGACAACTAGGTCGGCACACCTTACCACCCTTCACAAGCCCAACCTAGTTCATCCATGGATACTAGTATGGAAAGCCTTATGAGATCTATGATCGAGAAGATGGACCGTTTGGATGCTAGGTTTGACCAGTTCGAGGAAAGGATAGGAACCCTAGAGGAATCTAGGTTGACCCCAACTGAACCACCTTCACCCAGATTACCTTCAGTTCGCCCTAGAGCCCAACGACAGGAACATACACCTGATCCAATTCATAGAAGGCCACATCAGGATTATATTGATCACACTCCGGAGCCAAATCCTAGAAGACCTCGCCATGATACTTTTGATCAGGATGATCGGGCCTTAAGGAATATACGTCTAGATGCACCAACCTTTGAGGGAAGCCTAGATCCTAAGGTGTACATAGACTGGGAAGCTGACATGGACCAATATTTTGACTGGTATGATATGTCTGAAGAGAGAAGATTCAAGTTTGCCAAAATCAGACTAGTCCGTCAAGCTAGGTTGTATTGGGGAAATGTCGAACGCATAGCTAGGCAGAGGGGAGACTTACCTATAGTGACCTGGAGAGACATGAAGAGAAAGCTTAGAGAGAAATATTTGCCTATGTCTTATCAGCAAAGGTTGTTAGATCAGTGGCAACGATTGACACAAGGAAATAAGACCGTTTCTGAGTACGTTGCTAAATTTGATGAGTTTGTAATGCGATGCAACGTAGTCGAGTCTGAGGCAGCCACATTGTCGAGGTTTAGATCAGGATTGAATGAAGATATAAAAGGGGAACTGTTTTTGAGAGAAGTCCATGATTTAGATCAGGCATACCAAGTTGCCATGGACTATGAGAGGTTTCAAAGGAGAGCTACATTTAGGCGACCTGAGCCCATTAGGTTTAATCCTCCTGTTAGTCGACCTAGTTCAGTCCCTGGTACAACCAATAGACCAAGATCCAGCTCGAATCCAACCCCTAGGACCAACCCTGCCATTCCCCCAATTCCTAGAGAAGACAAAGGAAAGAGCCCTGAAGTTCGAGGTGAGAGGGAGCGAGTTTGCTATAAGTGTCGTAAACCAGGTCATTTCGTGAGCCAATGTCCCTCTAGAGCTTTACATATAGG
Organism: Areca catechu; assembly: GCA_021397845.1. Classification (NCBI taxonomy): domain Eukaryota; kingdom Viridiplantae; phylum Streptophyta; class Magnoliopsida; order Arecales; family Arecaceae; genus Areca; species Areca catechu. The sequence goes on along the minus strand of CM038049.1, from coordinate 90,480,005 downwards.
GGAGGCAGAAGAAGGTGAATCAGAACCCCTGGAGAATGTTGAAGAGGAGGTTTATGAAGCAGGGGATTGCTTGGCTGATGAGTATGAAGGAGATGAAGAAAATGTAGACTCATCAGATGTGTTAGGAGTTGTGAGATGTATCATGACACAGACCAAGGAGCAGGAAGACTGGCGTAGGACTAGCATCCTACACACATTTGTCAAAATAGGAGAAAAGGTCTGTAAGATCGTGATCGATAGTGGAAGCTGTGTCAATGCCATTTCCACTAGTGCAGCCAAGAGTCTAGGATTACCCACTGAACCACATCCCAATCCATATAAGGTATCCTGGATCGATTCCACTTCTATCCCAATCAAGCAGAGATGTCAGGTCCGAATCCAACTTCAGTCCTATCAGGAACAAATCTGGTGTGATGTACTCCCTATGGGAGTAAGTAGCATCATCCTAGGTAGGCCATGGCTGTTTGACCATGATGTGACAATTTTTGGTCGATCAAATTCCTGTGCTTTCAATTTCAATGGCAAGAAAATTGTCATTCATTCAACCCAGCCTAAGGACAACACCAAAAGAGGAGTTAGCAGCCTGAAAGAAAAAAGGACTGGATTAAATTTGATAGGTGCAAGAGAATTAGAAAAAGACATTAATGAGGGAGCACCTATTTGGATGGTAGCTGCTAAGGAAACTATGGACCACACCCCTGTAGAACACCCTCAAGAGGTGGTCCAATTATTGAAAGACTTTGAAGACGTGTTTCCCGAGGATCTTCCCGACAATCTTCCACCTTTAAGGGACATACAGCATGCCATAGATTTAGTTCCTGGCGCGACTTTACCTAATTTGCCTCATTATAGGATGAATCCAACTGAACATCAAGAGTTACAAAGGCAAGTTAGTGAACTTCTTAGAAAGGGGTTTGTTAGAGAAAGTTTAAGCCCTTGTGCAATCCCTGCCTTGTTAACCCCTAAAAAAGATGGTACCTGGAGGATGTGTGTAGACAGCCGTGCCATCAACAAGATTACTGTCAAATATAGGTTTCCAATCCCAAGACTGGACGATATGTTAGATATGATAGCCGGATCAACAATTTTCTCCAAGATAGACTTAAAGAGTGGCTATCACCAAGTTAGGGTTAGGCCTGGAGATGAATGGAAGACCGCTTTTAAGACTAAAGATGGATTATATGAGTGGTTAGTCATGCCGTTCGGTCTGTCCAATGCACCCAGCACCTTTATGAGAATTATGAATCAGGTGTTGAAAACTTTCATCGGGAAATTTGTGGTGGTCTACTTTGATGACATTCTTATTTATAGCAAGACTAAGGCAGACCATTTAACCCACCTAAGACAAGTTTGCCAAGTCCTTAGAAAGGATAGCCTCTATGCCAATATCAAGAAGTGTGATTTCTTAACACATAGAGTTATCTTTCTAGGATTCATAGTAACATCTGAAGGAGTGTCCGCTGACCCTGCGAAAATTAAGTCAATAGTAGAGTGGCCTGTACCCAAGAGTATCCATGATGTCCGTAGTTTTCACGGTTTAGCCACCTTCTATAGGAGATTCATTAGAGGGTTCAGTACGATAGTGGCTCCAATCACTGATTGTATTAGGAAGGGAACTTTTGAATGGACTAAAGCAGCAGACAAAGCCTTCTTAACAATTAAGGAAAAAATGACACACGCACCCGTCTTGAGGTTACCCGATTTTACCAAAGTGTTCGAGGTTGCTTGTGATGCTTCTGGGGTAGGAATTGGAGGTGTCTTGAGTCAAGAGAATCACCCAGTAGCATATTTCAGTGAGAAGTTAAATGAAGCGAGACTAAGGTATTCCACCTATGATAGGGAGCTGTATGCGGTAGTTCAGGCATTACGTTATTGGAGGCATTATCTTCTACCACAAGAGTTTGTCCTATTTTCTGACCATGAAGCTCTTAGGTTCCTTAGTTCTCAGAAGAAATTGAACCCTAGGCATGGGAAATGGGTAGAGTTCATACAAGCTTATACGTTCGTACTGAAACATCGTGCCGGAACTGAAAATAGGGTTGCTGATGCATTGAGTCGTCGTTCAATGTTGTTGAATTCTGTGAGCACTGAGGTAGTAGGGTTTGAAAGATTAAAAGAGGAATATCCTACATGCCCTGATTTTGGTGACATCTATCAATCCCTTCAACAAGGACCATCTAGTGAGCATAGTGATTATACCATTTTAGATGGATACCTTTTCAGAGGAAATCAGTTGTGTATTCCCAAGACCTCTGTTAGGGAATTTCTGATCTGGGAAGTTCATGCTGGGGGCTTAGCAGGACATTTTGGTAGGAATAAGACCATCTTAGCAATAGAAGACCAATTCTTTTGGCCTGGTCTCAAAAGAAATGTGGCCCAGATTGTTGCTCAGTGCCGTATCTGTGCTGTTGCAAAACAGCAAAGACAGAACACCGGTCTGTACACACCCTTACCTGTACCTGATTGTCCATGGCAGGATATCAGCATGGATTTTGTAGTAGGCCTCCCTAAGACGTCTAGGAAGTATGATTCTGTCTTTGTGGTTGTCGATCGTTTCTCCAAGATGGCTCACTTCATTCCTTGTTCTCAAACTTTAGATGCTTCGAAGGTGGCCAAGCTTTTTCTCGATCAGGTCGTTAGGCTTCATGGTTTACCCAAAACCATTGTGTCCGATAGAGATGTCAAATTTACTAGCTATTTCTGGAAAACCCTCTGGCACATGCTCGGTACCAAGCTGAAATTCTCTACTGCCTATCATCCTCAAACCAATGGCCAGACTGAGGTAGTAAACCGAAGCTTAGGAAATCTGTTGAGATGCTTAGTTGGTGACAACCTAGGAAACTGGGACCTATTACTTCCTCGTGCTGAATTTGCCTATAACAGCTCAGTTAATAGGTCTATTGGGAAAAGTCCATTCGAAGTGGTCCATGGATACAGACCTAGGAAGCCTTTAGACCTAGCTCCTTTACCCACACATGCACGGGTGTCCGAGTCTGCCGAGTCATATGCACAGCATATTAGGGAATTGCATAAGGAGATTAGCCAAAAGATTCAAATGAGCAATGAACTCTATCAGCATATGACTAATTCACATAAACGATTAAAAGAATTTAATGAAGGGGACTCCGTCATGATCAAACTTAAACCTGAAAGGTTTCCGCCGGGAACTATGAAGAAACTCCATGCCCGGGGAGCCGGACCTTTCAAAATAATAAAGAAAATTGGACCAAATGCTTATGTATTAGAATTACCACCAAGTTATGGCATTAGTTCAACATTTAATGTTTCAGACTTAAAAGAATACAAAGAACCTGCATTGATACCTAGTGAGCTTTTTGGTCCTAATGTTTCTTTTGAGAGTGAAACACCAAATGAGTGTCCACCACCAAGTGTTCCTGAGAGAAAGGAGAGAATTGAAAGGATCTTGGATGACCAGATCATTACTACTAGAAATAAAGGCTACCAACGTTATCTGGTTAGATGGCAAGGATGTCCTGAATCTGAAGACTCCTGGATTTCCCGAGAGGACCTACAACAAATCGACCCGGATGCATTAGAAACTTATCAAGCCAACCCTCACTCGATAGGGTCGAGTTCCTCCCACCCCGGGAGAATTGGTGTGGGCACCAGAATCAGAAAGAGACTCCAACCAATTCAAGTCAAATCCGAGTCCTTATGGTTGGATGAGTAAAAGAAAGTCCTGTAATTTTTTTCTTTCTTTAATTTTGAGTCCAAATAATTATGTAATTCGAGTCCATTTCAATTTTATGTTGGGACTAGTCCAGCCTGATTAATCTTGTATTTGAGAGTTGGGTCCAAATGAGTCAAGTCCAATCCATGAAGAATCAAACCAAACCTCCATGAAGAATCAAACCAAACCACATTTGAAGACTAAAGAAGACTCAAGACTTATACTCCAAAGCAAGACCAAAGCCACCTCAAGTGGGGACCACATGCCACATGACACATGCCACCTCATCATCCAAGGTTGCTGCCACATCACACATACCACCTCACCATCCAAGGTTGCTGCCACATCACACATGCCACCTCACCATCCAAGGTTGCCACCCAAGAGAAGAAAAGGGGAATTTGAATTTGAATTGGCTACAACCTCCTCCACAACTTCCTCCACTACTCATGGGATGCCCCATATTTTTCTCCACAAATTTTTCTCCATGATATTTGGTGTAGTTTGAATTCAAAATGGCTTAATAGTCTATAAAAGACTCTTAGTCTTCTTGTAAAGAAAGGATGGAAAAGAAAAAATAAAAATTTTCTTCTATGTGAGTTCTATGTGCCTAAGTGGTAGTTCTAAATTCCTCTCCCTATCCCACGCCAACCCTACTTTCTCCTCCTCTATCTCCAACGCCTAAGACACTCTCCTTCTTCTCCAATCTCAAGCTAGCTCTTCAATATTCAAGGTTGATCAAGAAGACCATCACAAGGAGGCCGGCCAAATCCATTTCAAGTGATCTACCATGGCGCCAAGATTATTCTTCAACAATGCTTCCTCGACTCTTCTTTAGTTTCTCCATTTCATGACTAACGTATTTTACCAAGTTCCTAATCTCAAGGTTTCTTTGTTGTAGGGTTCTTCGGGATTCCGAACTCAAGAGGAAGGAATTACTTGCCATAATCCAGAAAACAAGAAAGGCCCTCAATTTGTAGTATGGTCTTGTCATTTGGGAGGTCTCTTCATGAGTGATCTTGATCTACTTGAAAGATTAATGCTAGGTATGTTCTAGTATCAATTAGGTCTGAAATATTAAATTTGCCTAGCTTAACTTGTGTGGTTCGAATCTTATTCCTATTTCTTTGTTATTTTGATAGTCTTATTAATTAGGTTTACATTTGATCATTCGAGTTCTCTTCATTAGACCTCCTTTGATACTATATGCTGAACTAATCATATGCAAATAAGAAATTGCTAAGTTAATCTTTGCTAATCTCCTTTAGGGTTGCATAGTTGCATTCTCATCTTGCATGTCCCCACCAGAGATGGTTCGGGAAGTAGCATAGGACATGTGATTGCAATAGTTAAAGTTTGTTCTCTAAGCAAATAATGATCCATTTTCTCAAGAACTGGATTGAAGAATGATTCATGGAAGGGCCTATGGATGATGACCTCAAGACTTGAAACTTGACATATGGGTGCGGAAAGGTATACTCTATAGAAGGGTAGATAAGTCATGCGAAGGAAGGGGTCTGGGGTCATAAGGAGGACTTCTACGGGACTGGGTGAATCAATCCGCTCAAGACAAGGATGTTCAACTGAGATTATGGGAGAGACCTTAGTGGCTGGGCATGGGACAAGGTCCAATTGTAAGAGGCTTGATTCAGTCATCCTAAGGAGAGGATCTACTATAGGGTGGGCAAACTTAAACAGTTCAGTGCAAAGATCTTCAATTTGTACTTGGGGAATGACTGTCATTAGAGGATACGAACTAATAGCTCGGGCTAACACTATGAGTTCTTCTTGGGGGTATTTGACTAAAGGAACCTGGTTCTCACAAATCTCTTGAATTTCTGAACTAGGTCCTATCAGTTGGTTGCTTTCCAAGGTCTCCTCAGGTAAGGAACCAATAGTATCAATGTCACATTCTTCAAGTTCTTCCCCCTCACATTCATCAACTAGACTCAAGCCAGCATCATATACTTCCTTGATGCCATCTTCAATGGGTTTCGGGTCAGTGGTAATCGGGTCAACTGATTCTAGGCTTGTCATACCTAACCGTTCTTTCTCATTGGTAGGCTTGGACTCTCCCTCATTAATGTCATCCTTAGGATTCTTACCACTTAGCTATGCACAAGCCAGTCCTATGCATGGGCACTGACTAGATTTATGACCTCTTTCTCCACAAAACAAACATTCTTGAGATATAGGAACCTGGGTCACACTGGGTTTCAAGCTAGTAGAGACCTTACTTGGGCATGGGTGTGGATCTAAATGGTTTGATCTAGAAGACTTGGGTTGTTGAGTGACTGGTCTAGAATATTGTAAGGACCTCTCATAGACACGATCCACACTATAGATATCATGGTTAGGCTTCCTAAGGTTATGCTCGGGATCACGGTATAAGGTCCTCCTAGGTTCCTGGCATGGGTGAGGTTGGGGCCTATTAAATTTTGGATCAGGGGTCCAATTTTGATGTCTACATTTCTCAAGTACTTGGACTCCATCCCTAAACTGGGGAAAACCCTCATTCATGTCCTGACTCAATTTGGTCATACTTTCGGTAAGATTTCTAATCATGGCCTCTAAATCTGGTTGGGTTTGACTAGGTTGGTAGGGTACTCCATTCCGGGTAGACATGATGATGCAAGCAAGCACACAGAATATGACTAGACTAAAGTGACTACTGGCTCACTAGACCTAGAGTCCAAACTAGATGCCCAATCAGAGTGGCAAGCTAGCCTATAGTAACTCAGGACTCAGCTAGGCAGGTGTAAGGGGAGTGTTAGGTCCCTAAATGCCAATCCTAGACACCAATCAGAGATTGGCCAGGTAGGCGGACCAGCACACAAGCCCTTCGGGATGGAATCCCTGAACCACCGTTCTAGACACTGAGTACAAAGCACACACAGAGTAACCAGACAAACTGACTCAACACTAGCCTTGACCCGACTTGTTGATGTCCCTAGCCCACTAGGGCAAATTAGGTCTAATTAATTTTAAGATTAAAGGCTTAGGTTCGAATGAGTGGGTGGTGGTTTTGGGCTAAGGAGAGGTTATCAACTCCTCCCCTTATCTTAGATGCTCAAATGCCCTTAAGATGAATTAAGAGATGATCACTCAAAAATAATTGAATTGCAGAAACACAAAAACAGAGTTGCAGTAATTTAATTCTCAGAAATCTCATGAAAACCAATAAATCACAGGAAAATTTTGAAAAATAGTTTCAATTATACTGGTTTCAGAAAAATAAAAATCACTGAATTTGGAGTTACCTGCAGTGAGAAATAATTCTTGCAATAGGGTAATTATGGGCTAAAAATAGAGTACTTCCCCGTTTACAATTCCTGCTACGAAGTTATAACCCAACGGATCCCCTACACGCCCTAGGAACACCCCGTGGAATGGGAAGAGGAGGTTTGCACCTCACTTCATTCCTAGGACCGGACGTCCTGGGGAGTCTACTTTGAGCAGACAAAGTAAAAAGAGAGAGACTCAAACAAGCAATCAAAACAGAAACCCTAGACAGGGCTCTGATACCAAAATGATGCAGAACAAAGAACAAAGAAGCGTATGCGGAAGTAAAATTAAGATTAATTTTTTTTTTTTTTTTTTCAGAAATTGGCTTCGACTCAAAGTAAAGTTAAACTAAGTTGATGGAAACTAGGTAAGGATTGAAAGCATAATTTAGAAGAAGCTAAGTTATCAGAGTAGTTCAAAAGTAACGGATCGCTGGGGGTTGAGAAACTCCCAGACCTAGGGTTTCGCTCTGAACTTTCAACAGGACAGAAATAAAGAGAAGAGATGGTTTACCAACTAGATAGTGATCTCACAGAATTTGGGTGGAAGAACTCTCTCGAGCAGATTGTTGGATCCTCGGATTCGGCTATCTTCACAATGGATCCTCGAATACTGGTCTAGTGGTTTGGTCGGCTTCTCCTGGACTCAAGATCTGGGAAGAAGAAAAACAAGTGATGGATTCAGAGACTCAGGGAAGGATTTACCAGTTCGATGAACTTGAAGGCTGATGTCACTGAGATCCAGATTCTCTTGAAGGCTGATTCGACTCCCTCTGGAAAGAGCTTTGGATCTGAAGTACCCGGACTGTAGCTGAATGCTGGTGGTTGGCCTGGACTTGGAGAGAGAGGCCGTGGGAGGTGGAATATGCTAGGGTTTGGTGGATTGAAGTGGATGGTGGGCGACTAGGGTTTTGGAGCAGAAGTGGCTAACCTAGGGTTTGGGTTTTGGAGATCTCACACCTCCTCAAGGTTCCTGGGAAACCCGGATTTACTCCCTCATGGAGCTCAACACCTGGATGCAAGTGCGGAAGAGAGAAAACACAGAGTTTGCTCACAAAAAAAAGTTGGTTTCATTCATCTGATTATTAGAACTTACAAAGGGGTTTTAATTTATAGGACATTACAAGAGAGTAGGGTTTCACATCTTTCCATGTGGGACTAAAGGAGGGGATCTTCAAATTAGGATTGTAGGATAAATCCCTACTCATATGGCCGGCCAAATAATTCCAAAGATGATTGAGGCTTCAAAAAAGGAAAGTGGGTGGCTCCTCCTTGTCTTGACCTCCAAGAAAATTATTTTTTTCCTTCTATGCTTTGCCTTATCTGGAAGTGTTTGGGCACCTCTTAACCTTGCCCTCCAAGAGAAAATTTGTTTCCTTTTATATCTGGCTTTAGTTGGAATGACTAGGGCGCCTCCTAACCTTGCTCTTCAAGAGAAATCTCCTTCCTTCCATGGCTCAACCCTTTTTGGATACCTCCTTTTCTTTCTCCCCAAGTTATGGCTCTTTCTAACTTTGTTTTGAGTATTTTTGACAGGTAATGGGCGCCTCCTTGAAGTTCTCTCCAAGAGAATTTCTTCCGTTTCATAGTTTGGTTCTTTTGGGAATGTCTTGGGCCGCCCCCTTGATTTGTGGACCCCTGGTGGATTTCTCCTCAATTGGCACATGAGAGAAGGGAGCTGCTATATGTGGTGTGGGGACCAAAGCCTGCTGGATGGAGATGTGGTGCCCCCTGGACTCAGGCGTATGGCTGGGAGTGTGGCTGGGAGTGTGGCGCCCACTTGCTTGGCCTTGGAAGAAAATGTAACACCCCAGGTTGAAGCCCTAGTCCACTACTGAGTCAACATGACTCAACCAAATAAAAATGCAGGTAATACAGACTCAAGCTAAAATTGAGTTGATCAAGTCAACCCTTATTACAAGCCAAAAACCCTAATTCTTCGGGCACGGTTAATCAGAGATCCAGATGGAGCTCTGAAGTCTTCTTCTGAGTCTGGTGCCCGCACCATCGTGGCCAACCGTCGGTGGGTGCATCCCTTCACTCGTGCTCGGAGGACCCTTTGTTGCCCCTCGTTGCGACCCATCAGTTGCCCGTGCGGTCTACCCCCCTTGCGGGACTCGTCCGTTCGCCATGCGACCCTTGCAGCTACCCCGCCTCCGCAGCGGCGGGTGCCGTTCCTCGTGCGGTCCTCGAGCACCCTCCATTTGGAGAGTCCCTCCGTGTTCTCCCATTCCTTCGGCCCGCTCCTGGATTCGTGCGCTCTCGCGGATGCGGTGGATTCATCATGCCGGGGCCCCCGTGCCCCACGTCCCATCTCGAATCGTTGCCCGCCCCGATGCGACGACGTCTGCGGCCCATCCCGGCATCCCCCCTCCTCAGGTCGGCGGGACGGTGGCGGTGGGGATCCGGCGTCGCCCGAGGATGTGCTACCTGGTTGATCCTGCCAGTAGTCATATGCTTGTCTCAAAGATTAAGCCATGCATGTGCAAGTATGAACTAATTCGGACTGTGAAACTGCGAATGGCTCATTAAATCAGTTATAGTTTGTTTGATGGTACGTGCTACTCAGATAGCCATAGTAATTCTAGAGCTAATACGTGCAACAAACCCCGACTTCTGGAAGGGATGCATTTATTAGATAAAAGGTCGACACGGGCTCTGCCCGACGCTCCGATGATTCATGATAACTTGACAGATCGCACGGCCCACGTGCCGGTGACGCATCATTCAAATTTCTACCCTATCAACTTTCGATGGTAGGATAGGGGCCTACCAAGGTGGTGACGGGTGACGAAGAATTAGGGTTCGATTCCGGAGAGGGAGCCTGAGAAACGGCTAACACATCCAAGGAAGGCAGCAGGCACGCAAATTACCCAATCCTGACACGGGGAGGTAGTGACAATAAATAACAATACCGGGCTCCTCGAGTCTAGTAATTGGAATGAGCACAATCTAAATCCCTTAGCGAGGATCCATTAGAGGGCAAGTCTGGTGCCAGTAGCCGTGGTAATTCCAGCTCCAATAGCAATATTTAAGTTGTTGCAGTTAAAAAGCTCGTAGTTGGACCTTGGGCTGGGCCGGCCGGTCCGCCCCACGGTGTGCACCGGCCTTACCGTCCCTTCTGCCGGCGATGTGCTCCTGTCCTTAACTGGACGGGTCGTGCCTCCGGCGCCGTTACTTTGAAGAAATTAGAGTGCTCAAAGCAAGCCCACGCTCTGGATACATTAGCATGGGATAACATCGCAGGATTTCGGTCCTATTGTGTTGGCCTTCGGGATCGGAGTAATGATTAAGAGGGACAGTCGGGGGCATTCATATTTCATAGTCAGAGGTGAAATTCTTGGATTTATGAAAGACGAACCACTGCGAAAGCATTTGCCAAGGAAGTTTTCATTAATCAATAACGAAAGTTGGGGGCTCAAAGACGATCAGATACCGTCCTAGTCTCAACCATAAACGATGCCGACCAGGGATCGACGGATGTTGCTTTCAGGACTCCGCCGGCACCTTATGAGAAATCAAAGTTTTTGGGTTCCGGGGGGAGTATGGTCGCAAGGCTGAAACTTAAAGGAATTGACGGAAGGGCACCACCAGGAGTGGAGCCTGCGACTTAATTTGACTCAACATGGGGAAACTTACCAGGTCCAGACATAGCAAGGATTGACAGACTGAGAGCTCTTTCTTGATTCTATGGGTGGTGGTGCATGGCCGTTCTTAGTTGGTGGAGCGATTTGTCTGGTTAATTCCGTAAACGAACGAGACCTCAGCCTGCTAACTAGCTACGCGGAGGCATCCCTCCGCGGCCAGCTTCTTAGAGGGACTATGGCCATTTAGGACACGGAAGTTTGAAGCAATAACAGGTCTGTGATGCCCTTAGATGTTCTGGGCCGCACGCACGCTACACTGATGTATTCAACGAGTCTATAGCCTTTGCCGACAGGCCCGGGTAATCTTCGAAAATTTCATCGTGATGGGGATAGATCATTACAATTGTTGGTCTTCAACGAGGAATTCCTAGTAAGCGCGAGTCATCAGCTCGCGCTGACTACGTCCCTGCCCTTTGTACACACCGCCCGTCGCTCCTACCGATTGAATGGTTCGGTGAAGTGTTCGGATTGCGGTGACGAGAGCGATCCGCCGCCCGCGACGTTGCGAGAAGTCCACTGAACCTTATCCTTTAGAGGAAGGAGAAGTTATAACAAGGTTTCCGTAGGTGAACCTGCGGAAGGATCATTGCCGAGACCCGGACGAGGAAAGATCCGCGAACGCGTGAACAAACCGCGACCGCGATGGGAAGGCCCCGGCCGAACCGTCGCGTCGCCGATCGCCTCACCTCCCTGCGCCGTCGGGGCAACGGGCAGAACAGAACCCCGGCACCCCGGAGGGCACCAAGGAACAGGAGAGCGGGAACGGGGCGCTGCCTCCGCCCGCCCGTCCCGCACCGGGTCCGGGAGGGGGGAGCGCATCTCCACCGTCGATGCCAGCCTTGCACGGTACGACTCTCGGCAACGGATATCTCAGCTCTCGCATCGATGAAGAACGTAGCAAAATGCGATACCTGGTGTGAATTGCAGAATCCCGCGAACCATCGAGTCTTTGAACGCAAGTTGTGCCCGAGGCCACCCGATCGAGGACACGCCTGCCTGGGCGTCACGCCGAACAGCGACGCTCCGCTCCCCCCGGGGCCACGATGGGCTCCGGGGCGGCCGGATGCGGAGACTGGTCCCCCGCTCCTCCCCCGGCACGGCGGGCCGAAGATCGGGCCGCCGGCGTGGCCGGACACGGCGGATGGTGGACGCACGCCCGCGATCATGCCGCCGTGCCGCGGACCCGATAGGTGCCCGCTCGCCCCCACCGTGCAACGGCCCCCCCCCCCCCCCCCCGCGATCGGGGCGATGATGCCAGATCGTGACCCCAGGTCAGGCGGGGCCACCCGCCGAGCTTAAGCATATCAATAAGTGGAGGAGAAGAAACTTACGAGGATTCCCATAGTAACGGCGAGCGAACCGGGACCAGCCCAGCTTGAGAATCGGGGGGCCATGTGGTGTGGGCACCAGGTTAACAAAAAGACTTCAACCCATCCAAAAGTCCTTATGGTTGGAGTAACAAATCATGTCAATATTTTATTTCAAAATAAATGTAATCAAGGACAGGTTAGTCCGCTGTTGGGTCAGTCAATCCAGTCAACTCACTTTTGAAGACTTATCAAGAAGCAACTCGGGCTTCAAAGTACCACTTCATCACTTCACCACCAATGGAGCCCACACTTGAAGACACATCACCACCCTAGAGCCGACTCTTGAAGGCACATCACCACCACCTTGGAGCCGACTCTTGCCACCTCATCAGACACCTCACCACTAAAGGAGCTGACTCTTAATCAAGTCCCAAGGAGCCAATTCTTGAAGAAAGTCAATTAGTCAAAGTCCAAAGTCATGGAGATGGTCAAATTGTCAAAATCAAGAAGGAGGTCAAATCACCAAGTCCAAGTTTTTGAAGATGGTCAACCAAGTCAAGCCTTAGCATGTCATTTGAATTTAAATTCATGCTTGGCCGACCAAAGCTCTCCAAAGCAAGGGTGGTCGGCCAAAGTGAGGGGGGACCACTCCTCCAAATCATATCAAACCTATTCCCACAATTCTCTCCTTATTCCATGTAACTTCCCCATGATATCCTCCACCAAATTAGGTTAGTTTGAATTCAAATGTAAGTCTTTAAAAAGCCTTGGGCATGAGAAATGTGGGAGATTGATAAATGAATGAAAAAAAAAGCTCTTTCTTCTATGTGAAGGTCTTGGCTATGTGCCCCTCTTTGGCTTTGTGCCTAGGTTTCTTTTAGGTCTATGTGACCTTGTTTCTCTCTTCCTCTTCCTCCTCTTTTCTCCACTTCAAACACTTTCTTTCCATTGCATCTCTCAAAGAAGATCAAGTTCGCATCAAAGTTCAAGAAGAAATCAAGCCAAGAATCAAGTGATCAAGCAAGGAGCCGGTTCTCCAACCCTAGGAATCAGAAAGGAGTCGATTCCCTCAAGAAGAAGAAGCCTTCATCCATCCTTCAACCCATCATTCTTCCCTTCTTTAATTTGAGTTCTTTAGCTTGTTTCTAATCCCAGGTTTCTTTGTGACAGGGCCTCCGGAATCCAGACTTTAGAAGAAGGAACTTCTTGCCAGAACCCAGAATGCTGAGTGAGCCACCAAGTGGTGTATTTTGGTCATCCTAGAACTTACCTTGAGAGAAATCCTTTGGATTGATCAAGGTCAGGTAATCCCTAACTTCTTAGGGTTTGGATTATTAAAAAAGTAGGACTAGCTTAATTTAGATGGTTAATTTACTATGGTAGATCATTATTATTCTGTTTAGTCCACTCTAGATTTGCGTTTAATCATATTGAGTTGTGTTCATTAAATTCCTAGTCATTATAGTTCGATTAGCCATATGCTTAAGAAATTAATTAGATTGATCTTTAACTAATCTCCTTTAGAATATTTAGTCTCATTCCTTCATCTCATAAAGCATTTTTTTTCATTTCTTCTTCCCATCATTTTTGGTATCAGAGCAGGTTGATTAGGGCATATCTGTGTTTAGGGTTTGCATCGATTTATCTTTGGTGCTATAAGATTATAGCCAACCCTTGCATTGCAAAACCAAGATGAAATCAGGTTGTCCTACTATAAGGTGGATCCTTATAGTGTAAGGTTGTCCTATCTTGGTCATTGCTTTGGACTACATAGAAGAATTCTATGTAAGTCTGATTTTTCCCTGCTTGCTGTAATTAGGTGTAGGCTGACTGTAATCCGCCTGCAGCTCCAAAGGCAAGTAGTGCATTTTTCTTTGACATATTTTTTTTCTTGTTCCATTTTAAGTTGTTTATCACCGTTTAAAATTTCAGCTTCAGAAAAAAATTACAAAAAAAATGAAAATTCCTGCAGTCCGATAGTGTCATTAGGTTTTCTGTTCTGTTCTTGAGCTTTTAGTGCCTTTATTCAGGATCTGCCTAGAACAGTCTAGATTTTATTTTGAAATTCTGCTTCACCTGGTATGACATCTATAAGTTAGGAGTTCTCATTAATTTTTTTCAAATTTTTTTGACGTTTTTTACTGCACCTTCCAACATCACTTTCGAACTGCAACACACCACTCTGCATCAGTAATTTAGTCATGCATTCATTTCATGATTAAGCTATCTAAGGGCATGAAATTAACATAAGGTCAGGAAGTAATTACCTGTCCTTAGCCCAAAAAACCACCTCCCTTCATCATTCGAACCCAATCCTTAATTAAAATCAATTAGACCTAATACCCTAGTGGGTTAGGGACACCAACAGGTCGGGTTCGAATTAGAAATCAAGTTGATTGTATTAGCTAGTTAGTGTGTGCTTATTAACTTGGTGTCTAGGATTGGTGTGTAAGGGCTTGTGGTTTGATCCACCTACCTGGCCAATCTCTGATTGGTGTCTAAGGTTGGTATTCAGGGATCTCCAGCTCCCCTTCCACCTACCTGGCCAAGTGATATAAGTTACTACTGGTTAGTTAGTCTTTCAATTGGGTTCTTAACTTGTGCTCTAGGTCTAGGAGCCATAGTCGTTCGAGTGCATCATTTTCATGACCACTAGATCAGGAACACCATTCCACCGTTCACAAGATCAACCAAGTTCGTCCATGGACCCTAATATGGAGAGTCTCATGAAGTCTATGATAGAGCAAATGGCTACAATGAATGCTAAGCTTGATCGGGTCGAGGATAGAATAGGGGTCCTAGAGGAAGCTAGGTTAACTCCAACTGAACCACCATCTCCCAGATTACCTCCAGACCATCCCAGAGCCCAACGGCAAGAACGCACTCCTGACCCAACCCATAGAAGGCCACAACACGATTTTGATGATCACACCCCTGACTTTAATCAAAGAAGGCATCACCATGAAAATTTCGATCAGGATGACCGGGCCTTAAGGAACATCCGTCTAGATGCACCAACTTTTGAAGGAAGCTTAGATCCTAAGGTGTATATAGATTGGGAGGCTGACATGGACCAGTATTTTGATTGGTATGACATGTCAGATGAGAGGAGATTCAAATTTGCTAAGATCAGGCTGGTTCGACAGGCTAGACTACATTGGGGAAATGTAGAGCGCACGATTAGACAGAGGGGAGATGTACCGGTAAGCACATGGAGAGATATGAAGAGAAAACTTAGAGAAAAATACCTACCCATGTCTTATCAAGAGAGATTACTAGATCAGTGGCAACGGTTAACACAAGGAAACAAAACCGTCTCTGAGTATGTCACCAAATTTGACGAGTTTGTCATGCGGTGCAACGTGGTCGAGTCGGAGGCAGCCACTTTGTCTAGGTTTAGATCAGGGCTGAATGAAGACATCAAGGGGGAATTATTTTTGAGGGAAGTCCATGATTTAGAGCAGGCATATCAGGTTGCCATGGACTATGAGAGATTTCAGAGGAGATCTACTTTTAGGAAACCAGAGCCCTCTAGGTTCAGTCCACTTGCTAGTAGACCCAGTTCGGTTCCTACTCCCACAGCTAAGCCTAGGTCCAGCTCAAATCCAATTCCTAGGCCCAATTCAGCCACCCCATCTAGAGAAGATAAAGGAAAAGGGCCTGAAAGTCAAGGTAGGACAAGTCAAGTATGTTATAAGTGCCGTCAACCGGGTCATTATATGAGTCAGTGTCCCTCTAGAGCTTTACACATTGGTGAAGTAGAGGAAGAAGGCTTAGAGCATTTAGAGAATGGTGACGAAGAAGTGTATGAAGCAGAAGATTGCTTAGCTGATGAGTATGAGGGAGATGAGGAAAATTTGGACTCATCAGATTTACTAGGAGTCGTTAGGTGTATCATGACACAGACCAAAGAACAAGAAGACTGGCGTAGGACTAACATCCTACAAACATTTGTCAAAATTAAGGAAAAGGTCTGTAAGATTGTGATAGATAGTGGAAGCTGTGTCAACGCCATTTCCACTAGTGCAGCAAAGAGTTTAGGGTTATCCGTTGTACCACATCCCAATCCATATAAGGTATCCTGGATAGACTCTACATCTATTCCAATCAAGCTACGGTGCCAAGTCCAAATCCAAATTCAATCCTATCAAGATAAGGTCTGGTGTGATGTGCTTCCTATGGGAGTAAGTAGCATCATCTTAGGCAGGCCATGGCTGTTTGATCATGATGTGACCATCTTTGGTCGGTCAAACTCCTGTGCTTTCAATTTTAATGGCAAGAGAATTGTCATTCATCCAAAAGAGCCTAAGGACAATGTCAGGAGAGGAACCAGTAGCTTGAAGGAAAAGAAAACTGGATTAAATCTGATAGGTGCAAAAGAAATAGAACAAGATATCCAAGAGGGAGCACCTATTTGGGTGGTAGCAGCAAAAGAGGTTAAGGACCACACACCTATAGAACACCCTCCAGAGGTGGTCCAATTATTAGAAGAGTATAAGGACGTATTTCCCGAAGATCTTCCCGATAGCCTTCCACCTTTAAGGGACATACAGCATGTCATAGATTTAGTCCCCGGGGCAACTTTACCTAATTTGCCTCACTATAGGATGAACCCAGCTGAACATCAGGAAATGCAGAAACAGATTGGGGAATTACTTAGGAAGGGGTTTATTAAGGAAAGTCTAAGTCCTTGCGCAGTCCCCGCATTGTTAACCCCTAAGAAGGATGGTACTTGGCGGATGTGTGTAGATAGCCGAGCCATCAATAAGATTACGGTGAAGTATAGGTTCCCGATCCCACGACTTGACGACATGTTAGATATGATAGCCGGAGCAACAATTTTCTCCAAAATTGATTTAAAGAGTGGCTATCATCAGGTTAGAGTTAGACCTGGGGATGAATGGAAGACCGCTTTCAAGACTAAAGATGGATTATATGAGTGGTTAGTCATGCCATTCGGTCTTTCCAACGCACCCAGCACATTTATGAGGATCATGAATCAGGTGTTGAAAGCCTTCATAGGAAAATTTGTTGTGGTCTATTTTGATGATATCCTTATATATAGCCAAACCAAGGCAGACCACTTAGATCACCTGAGCCAAGTTTGTCAAGTTCTTAGAAAAGATAGCCTCTATGCCAATATCAAAAAGTGTGACTTCCTCACACATAGAGTCATCTTTCTAGGATTTGTAGTTACTTCTGAAGGAGTGTCAGCTGACCCAGAGAAAGTCAAATCCATAGTAGAATGGCCTGTACCCAAGAACATCCATGAAGTACGTAGTTTCCATGGTCTAACCACTTTCTATAGGAGGTTTATTAGGGGATTCAGTACGATAGTGGCACCCATCACTGATTGCATTAGGAAAGGAAATTTTGAATGGACTAGAGCGGCTGATAAAGCTTTCCTAATGATTAAAGAGATAATGACACAAGCACCTGTTTTAAGGCTTCCGGATTTTTCCAAATTATTTGAGGTCGCTTGTGATGCTTCTGGGGTTGGAATTGGAGGAGTTTTAAGTCAAGAGAATCACCCAGTAGCATTCTTTAGTGAGAAGTTGAATGATGCGAGACTAAGGTATTCAACCTATGATAAGGAGCTATATGCGGTAGTACAAGCTTTACGCTATTGGCGTCACTACCTTTTACCGCAGGAATTTGTTTTATTTTCTGATCATGAAGCTCTTAGGTTCCTTAGTTCTCAGAAGAAGTTGAACCCTAGGCACGGGAAATGGGTAGAGTTCATACAAGGGTACACGTTCGTTCTGAAACATCGTGCCGGTACTGAGAATCGAGTTGCTGATGCATTAAGCCGTCGATCTATGTTGATGAATACTGTGAGGACTGAGATAGTAGGATTTGATAGGTTGAAGAGTGAGTATTCTACATGCCCTGACTTTGGTCATATCTATCACTCCCTCCAACAAGGTCCGTCTAGTGAACATAGCGATTACATTCTATTAGATGGATACCTTTTCAAGGAAAATAGGCTGTGCATTCCCAAAACTTCTGTTAGGGAATTTCTGATCTGGGAAGCCCATGCTGGAGGATTAGCTGGACATTTTGGTAGAAACAAAACCATCTTGGCTATGGAGGATCAATTTTTCTGGCCTAGTCTTAAGAAGAATGTTGCCCAGATAGTAGCCCAGTGTCGAACCTGTGCGGTAGCAAAGCACCAAAAACAAAACACTGGTTTGTACACACCTTTACCTGTCCCTGAAGGTCCGTGGCAAGACATTAGTATGGATTTCGTGACAGGTCTCCCTAGAACTCCCAAGAAACATGATTCTATCTTTGTGGTTGTCGATCGATTTTCTAAGATGGCGCACTTTATTCCGTGTTCTCAGACTTTAGATGCGTCAAAAGTGGCCAAACTTTTCTTGGATCATATCGTTAAGCTTCATGGTTTACCTAGAACCATTGTGTCAGATAGAGATGTCAAGTTCACCAGTTACTTCTGGAAAACCCTCTGGCACATGTTAGGTACCAAACTGAAATTCTCTACAGCCTATCACCCTCAAACTGATGGCCAAACCGAGGTTGTAAACCGAAGCTTAGGTAATCTATTGAGGTGTTTAGTTGGAGAAAACTTAGGGAACTGGGATCTTTTACTTCCTCGTGCTGAGTTTGCTTATAATAGCTCAGTCAATAGATCTATTGGGAAGAGTCCATTTGAAGTGGTCCATGGATATAAACCTAAGAGACCTTTAGATCTAGTCCCATTACCAGCACATGCACGGGTGTCGGAATCCGCCGAATCATATGCACAGCATCTTAAGGACTTGTATAAGGAGATTAGCCAAAAGATTCAAACAAGCAATGAATTTTATAAGCATACGGCTGATCTACATAAACGGCTTAAAGAATTTAATGAAGGGGATTTAGTAATGATTAAACTCAAACCAGAGAGGTTTCCACCCGGAACAATGAAGAAACTCCATGCCCGGGGAGCCGGACCCTTCAGAATAATAAAGAGAATTGGATCTAATGCTTATGTAGTAGATTTACCATCTAGTTATGGCATTAGTTCTACTTTTAATATTTCTGACCTCAAAGAATACAAGGAACCTGTACCAATACCTGATGAGCTTTTTGGTCCTAGTGTATCCTTTGAGAGTGATGTCCCAAATGAGTGTCCACCACCAAATATTCCTGAGCAAAGAGAGAGTGTTGAAAGAATCTTGGATGACCAGATTATCACCACTAGAAATAAGGGCTACCAACGCTATCTGATTCGATGGCAAGGACGTCCTGAATCTGAAGACTCCTGGATCACCCGAGAGGACCTGCAACAAATCGACCCGGATATAATAGAAACATATCACTCGACAGGGTCGAGTTCCTCCCACCCTGGGAGAATTGGTGTGGGCACCAGGTTAACAAAAAGACTTCAACCCATCCAAAAGTCCTTATGGTTGGAGTAACAAATCATGTCAATATTTTATTTCAAAATAAATGTAATCAAGGACAGGTTAGTCCGCTGTTGGGTCAGTCAATCCAGTCAACTCACTTTTGAAGACTTATCAAGAAGCAACTCGGGCTTCAAAGTACCACTTCATCACTTCACCACCAATGGAGCCCACACTTGAAGACACATCACCACCCTAGAGCCGACTCTTGAAGGCACATCACCACCACCTTGGAGCCGACTCTTGCCACCTCATCAGACACCTCACCACTAAAGGAGCTGACTCTTAATCAAGTCCCAAGGAGCCAATTCTTGAAGAAAGTCAATTAGTCAAAGTCCAAAGTCATGGAGATGGTCAAATTGTCAAAATCAAGAAGGAGGTCAAATCACCAAGTCCAAGTTTTTGAAGATGGTCAACCAAGTCAAGCCTTAGCATGTCATTTGAATTTAAATTCATGCTTGGCCGACCAAAGCTCTCCAAAGCAAGGGTGGTCGGCCAAAGTGAGGGGGGACCACTCCTCCAAATCATATCAAACCTATTCCCACAATTCTCTCCTTATTCCATGTAACTTCCCCATGATATCCTCCACCAAATTAGGTTAGTTTGAATTCAAATGTAAGTCTTTAAAAAGCCTTGGGCATGAGAAATGTGGGAGATTGATAAATGAATGAAAAAAAAAGCTCTTTCTTCTATGTGAAGGTCTTGGCTATGTGCCCCTCTTTGGCTTTGTGCCTAGGTTTCTTTTAGGTCTATGTGACCTTGTTTCTCTCTTCCTCTTCCTCCTCTTTTCTCCACTTCAAACACTTTCTTTCCATTGCATCTCTCAAAGAAGATCAAGTTCGCATCAAAGTTCAAGAAGAAATCAAGCCAAGAATCAAGTGATCAAGCAAGGAGCCGGTTCTCCAACCCTAGGAATCAGAAAGGAGTCGATTCCCTCAAGAAGAAGAAGCCTTCATCCATCCTTCAACCCATCATTCTTCCCTTCTTTAATTTGAGTTCTTTAGCTTGTTTCTAATCCCAGGTTTCTTTGTGACAGGGCCTCCGGAATCCAGACTTTAGAAGAAGGAACTTCTTGCCAGAACCCAGAATGCTGAGTGAGCCACCAAGTGGTGTATTTTGGTCATCCTAGAACTTACCTTGAGAGAAATCCTTTGGATTGATCAAGGTCAGGTAATCCCTAACTTCTTAGGGTTTGGATTATTAAAAAAGTAGGACTAGCTTAATTTAGATGGTTAATTTACTATGGTAGATCATTATTATTCTGTTTAGTCCA
Source organism: Areca catechu (assembly GCA_021397845.1). Lineage (NCBI taxonomy): Eukaryota > Viridiplantae > Streptophyta > Magnoliopsida > Arecales > Arecaceae > Areca > Areca catechu. The sequence continues at coordinate 90,459,394 of CM038049.1, read as the reverse complement.
CTCTAGATTTGCGTTTAATCATATTGAGTTGTGTTCATTAAATTCCTAGTCATTATAGTTCGATTAGCCATATGCTTAAGAAATTAATTAGATTGATCTTTAACTAATCTCCTTTAGAATATTTAGTCTCATTCCTTCATCTCATAAAGCATTTTTTTTCATTTCTTCTTCCATCACCCGGGCCAGAGTCCCCTGGAAAGGGGTGCCCGGGAGGGTGAGAGCCCCGTCCGGCTCGGACCCTGCCACACCACGAGGCGCTGTCGACTAGTCGGGTTGTTTGGGAATGCAGCCCCAATCGGGCGGTAAATTCCATCCAAGGCTAAATACGGGCGAGAGACCGATAGCGAACAAGTACCGCGAGGAAAAGATGAAAAGGACTTTGAAAAGAAAGTCAAAGAGTGCTTGAAATTGCCGGGAGGGAAGCAGATGGGGGCCGGCGATGCGCCCCGACCAGATGCGGAATGGCGGCGAGCCGGTCCGCCACTCGGCTCGGGGCGTGGACCGTTGCGGGCCGCACC
>CM038049.1:90436376-90456376 GCA_021397845.1 Areca catechu | reverse complement strand
GACCGGGGCCCGGAGGCGGATGAGCGCGCCCCCGGGTCCCGATCGCGCGCACCATCACCGTGCCCGGTGGAACGGAGCAGGGCACCGTACCGCTCGAGCATGCGCCCGGGCGGGCACGGCGGCGTCGACCTCGATGGCCCCGTCCCCGCGCGTGTGCCGGTGCGGCGGCGCCATCGTCCGCCCGTGCGCTGCCATGCAGGTCCCGGCTTGAGCGCGGGTGCCGGTGCGGCGGCGGCAGATTGCCTGCTCGGCGGCTCCAGCTGCGGGGGTCGGATGCATGCTCGAGTGATGGTTGCGGAAAGGCACCGGGCGTCGCATCGGAGCTGTCGGGCCGTAGGTGCCCAGCCCGCAGGGACCGGAGACGGCGCGCTCTCCCCGGCCACTCCCCGCCTTTGGTCGGATGCCCCTCCCGAAGCGCCAGGTTCGCCGCATTGGATGAAACCAAGATGTTCCGAGCGGGTGCCCGGGCCGTGCGCGTCGAGACACGGGTCCCGAGAGCGCGGGCGCGACTCCGGACCCTCCGCGAGGGACCGGTGAGCGCCCACGCTACCGCGATTGTGCCATGGCGACGGAGACCCGAATCCCATGGCGGGCCCCGACATCGCACGGCCGGATGCGGGGCACGCCCGGGCGGAAGCGCGGACGGTAGGCCACAGGACTCACGCGGGTCGTGGCACCGCCGGGTGCAGGTCATCGAGCGTGCGCGGGTCACCGCAGGGGCGTGCCCGGGCCATGGCACAGCCGGGCGCAAGTCACCGGGCGCACGCGAGCCATGTCCCGCCGGGCGCGAGGCCCCAGACGCGCACAAGGGCATGGCGGGCTCGGGCGCGCGCGGGTCGTGGCACTAGCGCGCACGCGTCGTGGCACGGCGTGCGTGGGTCACTGGGCGCTCGCGCGCGGGCCATGTCACGGAAGCGTGCGGGTCACGGCGCTGCCATGCGCAGGGCGACGGGCGCGCGCGCGCGCGGGTCATGGCACCGCCGGGCGCGAGGCACCGGGCACGCACAAGGGCACGGCGGGCTCGAGCGCGCGCGGGTCATGGCACGGGCGTGCACGGGTCATGGCGCTGCCATGCGCAGGGCAACGGAAGCGCGCGCACGCGGGTCATGGCACGGGCGTGCGCGGGTCATGCCACCGCCGGGCGCGTACAAGGGCACTGCGGGCTCAGGCACGCGCGGGTCATGGCACGGGCGTGCGCGGGTCACCGGGCGCGCGCACGCGCGGGTCACGGCGCGAGCGTGTGTAGGTCACGGACCGTGCGCAAGTCAACGGGCACGTGTCACGATGCGGGCGTGCACGGGTCACGACACCGTCGGGTGCAAGGCAACGTGCACGAGTCACGGCACTGGCGTGCACGGGCCACGGCACGGGCATGCACGGGTCACGGAGCAGCCGGGCGCGGGTCGCCGGGCGCGCGCGCGAGTTGCAGAGCATGCTTACACGGGTCACGGCGCTGCCGGGCTCGGGTCACCGGGCGCACGCGCGGGCCACGGCACTGGCGTGCGCGGATCATGCCACGGGCGTGCGCGGGTCACGGCGCTTCCGGGCGCGAGTCACGGCACGGGCGTGCGCTGGTCAACGGGCGCGAGCGCGGGTCACGGCGCTACCGGGCCTGCGCACCCGGGTCATGGCACGGGCGCGCATGGGTCACGGGGCCGCCTGGCGCGTGTCACCCGGCGCGCGCGCGGGTCGTGGCACAGGCTTGCACGGGTCTCGGCGCTGCCGGGCGCGAGGAGCCGGGCGCGGGCCATGGCACGGGCGGGTGCAAGGCACGCGCGGGTCGTGCCAAGGGCGTGCGCTGATCATGGCACGGGCGGGTGCGATGCACCGAGCTCGCGCGAGGGCACCGCGCGTGCCGTTCCTGGCACGGCGCGCGCTGGTAATGGCACGGGCCGGTGCATAGCACCGGGCGCGCGGGCGGGTCTTGGCATGGGCGTGAGCGGGTCACAGCACCACAGGGCGCGGGCACCCGGCGCAGGCGTGCGCGGGTCGCGGCACCGCCGGGCGCAAGGCCACGGCCGCGCGCAAGGGAGCGGGTGTGCGCAGGTCGTGGCACCGCTGGGCGCAAGGGGCCAGGCACGGGCGTGCACGGGTCATGGCACGGGCGGGTGCAAGAGTGCGGGCGTGCACGGGTCACGGCGCTGCCGGGTGCAAGGGGCAGCGCGCGGGCGTGCACGGGTCATGGCACGGCCGTGCACGGGTCATGGCGCTGCCGGGCGCAAGGGGCAGCGCGCGGGCGTGCACAGTCATGGCACGAAAGTGCACGGGTCACCAGGCGCGCGCGCGCACGGGTCATGGCACCGGAGTGCACGGGTCACCGGGCGTGCGTGCCCGGGTCATGGTACGGGCATGTTCGGTTCACGGCACGGGAGTGCAAGGGTCACCGGGCATGCGCGCGCCCCGGTCATGGCACGGGAGTGCATGGGTCATCGGGCACGCGCGCGCCCGGGTCATGGCACGGGCGTGCGCGGGTCATGGCACGGTGGTGCGGACACCAAAGGTACCAGAATAAGGCAGAGGCTTCTCAACCCTCTGTGAATTGATCAATAATTTATGAGTCCATCTGTAATAAGGCCTTAGCCCATCTAAGTCCTTTTTTTAGTTATTGTTTGAGTCTTTTGAGTTGTTATTTCAGTTCTGTACTAGTCAGCTTATGTTGAGCTAGTTCAGTCCAATGCTAGTCAGCTCATGTTGAGCTTATTTTATTTTTTGAGTCCTGTCCAAGCATACTGAAGACTCAAGACTATATCATACAAGTGAAGACCAAGTCCAACTAGATTAAAGACATGGAAGTATAGCACAAGTCCAACCCAGCTTGAAGATTTGAAGACCCCAGGAGGAAAATTCAGAAAACCCTGATTTCTTGCAAATGCCCTCCAGATGCCCAGATTCCCTTCCAGATGACAAACTATATTCATAGATAAGGGAATCCATGATTCCAGAGGTCCATCTGCATCCTAGCCCAAAGAAATCAAGCCCAGGTGCCAAGCCCAAGCCCCTAAGAAGCAAGATACCAGGGAATATTCCTGCTACCTGGCTACCAGGCCACCCCAGCTTCCAAAGGCCCAAACTCATGCACCCGAGCCCCTTTGGGCCGGCCTTTTGCTGCTCCTAGAAGCCCAACACGCCCCCCTAGGCATCCTTGGAGTCTTGACCAAGTCAAGAAAATTTTTAGGGATTTTTCTACCTAATATTTCCTTATTTTCTAGCTAAGGTTTGAGAGGGAAAAGGATTCTTATGTAAAGACTTATGTACCCTTACTTGGAGCCCAAGGTTAAGGGTCTATTTAAGGGACCCTAGCCTCTTGTATGAAAAAATTTTTTTTTGTTGAATAAAAACCTTGAGTTTTTCTTTTGAGTTGTGTGATACCCTGCTGTGTACATGAAGGGGTTTGTGAGAGTTTTTTTTCCCAGTGCTGCAATCATCTTCCTGCTGCCAACAAGCCTCTCAGATCCCTGGACGCCCACTCCAAAAGAAGCCTTCCCTTGCTGCTTTTCCTTTGTTTTCTTGTTTCTTTGTGAGTTTTCTAACCCCTGACAGGTCGTTTACAGGTCCACGAGTTCCTACGAATCCAACGACTCCAGCCAAGCCTCAATCGGATCACCGAGCAGAAAGCCGGGCATCCGCGGGTCTTTAGCTCGGTTTTCCAGGCCGCATCCATTGAGGAATGAGAGATCCCTTTGCTGCGATCTTCACAGACGTTGTCAGGTACACCCCTCTACCTCCAGTAGTTTTATTGTAGGAGAACTTGCCCTAACCGAGGCTTCTCAGCCCCGGCGGTCCTTCTTTGCTACTTTTCTAGGTCCTAATCTGCATGCTGATCTTCAAAAAATCATACAAAATTTCCTACAAATAATTTTGATCTAAAATTTGGGAATTAATCACCTAACTCAACATGTAAAACATACAAAAAAAATTGCATACATATTAGTCCCCCATCATTTGGTATCAGAGCTTAGATTAGGGCTTGTTTTCTGCAATTTTTTAGTCTATATATGCTCTGTTTTATAAATTATTTCTCCCTGTTAAAAACTCTAAAGATTTTGAAATTTATTTTTCTAGATTCATAATTATTCAAAGTAATTTTCATAATTTTTTCATATTTTATTATGGCCTGTGAATTTTGTTCAAGCCAAAATATAGCCTGCAAATTTTTGGCTCTATTTTTTTTCAGCAAGACAAGTTTGGAAGTTTTAGGGTTTTATTTAGCATTTTTTGCATATCTTTTAATTTTAGTATATTTCCTGCATATTAGGCCATAATTTGCAAGTTTTATTCTATTTAAGAAAATACCAAAAAATAATAATAATAAAATAAAATTACATATTCTCCAAAAAAAAATACCAAAAACATCTAACCCTAATTTGCATCATTTGCCTGCCATCATTGCATAATCTACTTTTAAGGGCACTCTTGCTATGTCAGATGGGGGGAGGATTTGATCACCTCTCCTTAGCCCAAAACCATATCCCTTGCATTCGGTCCCAAGCCTTAACCTAAAATTAACTAGACTTAATTTGCCCTAGTGGGCTAGGGACACCAACTGGTCGGGTCCAGGCTAGTGTGAGATCACTGTGTCAAGTTAACCTATGTGTGCCTTGTGCTCAGTGTCTAGAACGGTGGTTTAGGGATTCAATCCTGAAGGGCTTGTGTGCTGGTCCGCCTACCTGGCCAATCTCTGATTGGTGTCTAGGATTGGCAATCAGGGACCTAACACTCCCCTTACACATGCCTGGCTGAGTACAGGGTTACTATAGGCTAGTTTGCCACCCTGATTGAGCATCTAGTTTGGACTCTAGGTCTAGTCAGCTATAGTCGGTCTGATCGAGTCTTGCATGAGCACTAGATCAGGAGTTTCATATCACCCACCTCCTTCACAAATGTCTGAACCCATGAAAAATTTACAAGCTCAAATAAAAGCCCTAGCTGATCAAATGGCCCAGATGGCTACCCAGATAACTACCAAGATGACCCAGTTAACTCAGTCTCGTATTCAAACCAATGATAGAATTGACCATCTTGCCAATAGGTTTGATCAGTTAAAGGTCTGGGTAGGGACCCCAGAAAAAAACCATGGGTCATAGTCTGAGCCAGATCCTAATTCCCCTCAACTTAGGAAGACCCCAAACCCTGATCCATACCTTGAGACTGAACCTAGGAGAGCCCATCGTTATGACCCAATCCCTAAGGTTAGTCCTAGAAGACCCAATCAGGATTTTATAGATCAGGAAGATAGATCCTATTTACCCTCTCCCTACAAGCCTAGTATACCTACAACCTATAGATCTTATGACTCCAAATCCTATGAACCTAGAACCTATGAATCCATAACCTATGAACCTAGATCATATGACTCTAGATCCCATGATCATAGATCCTATGCACCCACACCCTATGAGCCTAGTAGACCCAACACCCAATATTCTGACCCATATAGGGAGTCCAACCCTAGGAGGACCCAATATTCTGACCCATATTGGGAGTCCAACCCTAGGAGAACCCAGTATTCTAACCCATATAAGGAGTCCAATCCTAGGAGGACCCAATATCCTGACCCATATAGAGAGCCCAACTTTAGGAGGACCCCATACCTTGATACCTCCTTAGAACCTGATCATAGAGCTGACCCAAAATCCTATGACCCCAGATCCTATAATCCCATGACCCATAGATCCGCACCCTTGTCCTATGAGCCTAGAGAACCCATAACCCCTAAGTATCAGCCTAGTACTAGTCATGCTTCCCCTAGTCAACTTGAACCCCATAGGATTAGTATCCCTAATTATGAACCCAATAGTGAGCCACTACCTCTTATACAACCTGAACCTACTAGGAGTAGTACCCATAATCAGAGACCAGAACCTAACCAATTTCCTGCTAGCCAACCTTCTCCAACCATTCCTGAGATTCGCAAGGCTTACATTAATGCGAAAGTGTATGAAGCTGATATGAGCCTAGTGGATGAGTATGAGGGAGAAGAGGAGACACCTTTAGTAGACCTAGAATTAGCTGACCCAGTAGATACCCAGGTAGAAACCAACCCAGAGCTAGTTGACCTTGACCACATCCAACCTAAAGCTATAATGGAAGAACAAATAGAGGAAGAGAACCTAGGTACTGCTGCTAGAGCCTTACCTGAGGAAACCATAGAGGAGAGCCAAATTATAGAGTCTAGTCCAAAAATACAAGAACCAGAAGAATTTATTAAGGACCTGATCTCTTTGAATCAATACCTTCAAGATGAGTCCTCTCCTATAGTTCCCATTAAGGACCTCTTCCCCGAAATTAACGACCCATCCTTCCATTATGCAAACCCTGTAGATATAGCTCAACCTCGTAAGGTTAACCTCATTAGTATAGGATTAGTTCCTGACACCCCGTCTTTTATCCTACTTTATCCAACTAACCATGAACCTTTTTCTTTACCTTACCAAACTAATTCTGAACCCACTTCCTATTTTTTGCCCTTTCCTGACACCTCCAGCATTTCTAGGATCATTAAATTGCATTTAGCTGAGATTAGCATACTGCATGCATTCATCATGCATGTTAGGTTTGCATCTTACTTCTGGCATACTCTTTGGAATTTGTTAGGAGTTCACTGTAAATTTTCATGTGCATGTCAAGCTAGGATCAAACCTAGAGAACCTATAATCTATTAGGTTTAGATCCAAAGAGTTCAATAAAATTTCCTTCGATAGGAATGCATAGTCGAGTCTGTTAGGTGTCAGTATGAGTCCTTTGCATCATTTGTTAGGAGTCTGCATGTGCCTAGTATGTTCACCACCCGCACTAATCTTAAAATAACTGGCTAATTCTCGAAGAAGGGTCAAAGAATTTGATGTAGTGGATTCTATCTTGGTTAGGCTTAGGCCTAAAAGAAGCTTCATGCTCGCAGAGCCGGACCTTTTAAAGTGATAGAGAAGGATTGGATCAAATGCCTAGGTGTTAGACTTGCCTTCAGATTTGGGCATTAGTTCTATCTTCAATATTACGGACTTGGTTGAGTATAGGGAACCAGCAGCGATACCTAGTAAGGCCTTTGGACCTATTCCTTTTCATTGTGAGTGACCCTAACCCAGAGTATCCACTAACAAATTGGCCTGAGAGAGGAGAACGGATCGAGCGTATCCTGGACGATCAAGCCATCATGACCCGGGGCCGTGACTATCAATGCTTCCTGGTCTGATGGCAAGGCCAGCCAGAGTCGGATGATTAATAGATTTCTCGAGAGGACTTGCAATGCCTCAACCCAGACCTTCTCGAGAGATATGTGAGCCAGTCTGATCTTCACTCGACAGGGTCGAGTTCCTCCCACCCCGAGAGAATTGGTGCGGACACCAAAGGCACCAGAATAAGGCAGAGGCTTCTCAACCCTCTGTGAATTGATCAATAATTTATGAGTCCATCTGTAATAAGGGCTTAGCCCATCTAAGTCCTTTTTTTAGTTGTTGTTTGAATCTTTTGAGTTGTTATTTCAGTTCTGTACTAGTCAGCTTATGTTGAGCTAGTTCAGTCCAATGCTAGTCAGCTCATGTTGAGCTTATTTTATTTTTTTGAGTCCTATGCAAGCATACTGAAGACTCAAGACTATATCATACAAGTGAAGACCAAGTCCAACTAGATTGAAGACATGGAAGTATAGCACAAGTCCAACCTAGCTTGAAGATTTGAAGACCCCAGGAGGAAAATTCAAAAAACCCTGATTTCTTGCAGATGCCCTCCAGATGCCCAGATTCCCTTCCAGATGCCAAACTATATTCATAGATAAGGGAATCCATGATTCCAGAGGTCCATCTGCATCCTAGCCCAAAGAAATCAAGCCCAGGTGCCAAGCCCAAGCCCCTAAGAAGCAAGATACCAGGGAATATTCCTGCTACCTGGCTACCAGGCCACCCCAGCTTCCAGACACCCAAACCCATGCACCCGAGCCCCTTTGGGCCGGCCTTTTGCTGCTCCTAGAAGCCCAACACGCCCCCCTAGGCATCCTTGGAGTCTTGACCAAGTCAAGAAAATTTTTAGGGATTTTTCTACCTAATATTTCCTTATTTTCTAGCTAGGGTTTGAGAGGAAAAAGGATTTTTATGTAAAGACTTATGTACCCTTACTTGGAGCCCAAGGTTAAGGGTCTATTTAAGGGACCCTAGCCTCTTGTATGAAAAAAAAAAATTTTTGATGAATAAAAACCTTGAGTTCTTCTATTGAGTTGTGTGATACCCTGCTGTGTGCATAAAGGAGTTTGTGAGAGTTTTTTTTTCCAGTGCTGTAATCATCTTCCTGATGCCAACAAGCCTCTCAGATCCCTGGACGCCCACTCCAAAAGAAGCCTTCCCTTGCTGCTTTTCCTTTGTTTTCTTGTTCCTTTATGAGTTTTCTAACTCCTGACAGGTCATTTACAGGTCTCCGATGATGGGGGACATGTATCGAATGATGCATGTGAAGAATTAGATGGACTAAATGAAAATGAAATAGATAAACATGTAGCTATTCTACGTAAAAGAAATAGAATTATATGAAAGGAACATAAGGAAAAGAACTAGACTAGAAAAGAATCTCTCAAAGTAATTAAGAAGGGATCTTCGTGGTTAGGAAACCACTCAGGTTAGGGCTAGCCTACTTTCCAATTTCAGATCTGAAAGAATATTATAAAGATGGCTATCCGGCTATTAATAATCTGAAATTCAGAAAAGGGACACTCAAGATGAAGTACTAAGAATAGCAAGGAGTTACTATAGATCTAAAGGCACCTTGTTTATGATTCCTTGGCACAGTAGACCTTCACCTTGAAAACTAGGAGACCCGGGGATCCTGCATAGATACATAGTAAAATTAAAAGATTTAGGTGGAAGAATGGAGAAATGGAAGAGGAAATTAGGAATGGAAGAAATGGTTTAGATTTGGCTTTAAGTAGATCTCCTTTGGCATCCTTTGCGTGAATCATCTTCAATTGTTGGCGTGGAGAACTCCATTATAGATGACCTCTTTTGGAAGATGGGAAGGTTGAAATTGGAGAGGCTTGAAGAGGATTCTTCAAGGGTGGCCGAATGGGATTGGAAAAGGGACTAGTAGCTTGTTTGGTTAAGTATCCTAGGTCTCACACCTACCTTCTCTCAAGGATCTTTGGCTAGCAAAGGAAGAAAGCTTTCTTAGAAAAAAAATTTCATTTCATTCATCATTTTCATTACAAGAGAATTCTAGGAGCTTTTATAAACCTTAAGCTCCTTTTCAAATTCAAAATGCAACACTTTTCATGGAGAAAATCAAGGGGTGTCCCATGAAGATAGGAGTGGCCCATTCAAATTTAAATCTCCTAATTACAAGGTGGGCACCCATAAAGAGTGGAGCTTCATTCAAATTTAAAAATTCATGGTTGATGTGTCTTGGTGATGTGGCATGATTTATCCTCCAAGTTGGCATGACTTGTCTTCCAAGGTGGCATGGTGCTTTGATGATGTGGTGCTCCAAGTAGTTGGTGAAGTTGGTTGCACTCATTCTTGCTTAATTGACGCCCAATGCAAGTAGATCTTGAACCCGACTTAATACAAAGCCAATTTAACTCTAATTGGACCCAAATTAAAATAAAACAGGACTCAATTATTCAAATAAAATAAATACAGGACTCATAGACTTATTACAGGACTTAAATTTCTAGTCTTCTATCCATAAAGAACTTGGCATTAGCTGAAGCCTCTTCCTGAGCCTGGTGCCCGTACCAATTCTCCCCGGGTGGGAGGAACTCGACCCCGTCGAGTAAGGATCGGTTTGATTGTGGTATTTTTCTAATATATCTGGGTCAATTTGTTGTAGATCCTCTCGGGTAATCCAAGAGTCTTCAGATTCTGGTCGACCGTGCCAACGAACCAGATAACGCTGATAACCCTTATTTCTAGTAGTAATCACTTGGTCATCTAAGATACATTCAATCTTGTCTCTCCGATCTAGTAAAATTGCTGGTGGACACTCAGGTAGGGTTTCACTCTCAAAGGTAGGGTGAAGTTCAAAAGGCTCTCTCGGAATTAATGCCGGTTCTTTAAATTCTTTCAGATCAGAAACATTAAAAGTGGAGCTAATGCCATAATCAGGTGGTAACTCTAATACATATGCATTAGATCCTATTTTCTTAATTATTTTGAAGGGTCCAGCTCCCCGGGCATGCAATTTCTTCATAGTTCCCGGTGGAAACTTTCAGGTCTAAGTTTTATCATGACAGAGTCCCCTTCATTAAATTCCTTTATCCGTTTATGTGAATCAGCCACATGCTTATAAACTTCATTACTCATTTGAATTTTCTTACTAATTTCCTTATGTAATTCTTTAAGATGCTGTGCATATGACTCGGCAGACTCAGATACACGTGCGTGCGTGGGTAATGGGATAAGGTCGATAGGTCTCCTAGGTATGTAACCATGGACAATCTCAAAGGGACTTCTACCAGTAGACCTATTGACCGAGCTGTTGTATGCGAACTCAGCACGAGGTAAAAGTAAATCCCAATTTCCCAGATTCTCTCCAACAAGGCACCTTAATAAGTTCCCTAGACTTCTATTTACAACTTCAGTTTGTCCATCAGTCTGAGGGTGGTAAGCAGTTGAGAATTTTAGTTTTGTTCCTAGTAGGTGCCAAAGAGTTTTTCAAAAATAGCTTGTGAAACGGACATCCCTATCTGAAACAATGGTTTTAGGTAACCCATGTAACTTGACTACTTGATCGAGAAAAAGCTTGGCTACCCTGGAGGCATCAAAAGTTTGGGAACAGGGTATAAAATGGGCCATTTTCAAAAATCTGTCGACCACTACAAAGATTGAATCGTGTTTTCTATGGGTCTTGGGCAGTCCTAAAACGAAGTCCATGCTAAGATCCTGCCATGGACAATCCGGCACAGGTAAAGGAGTGTATAACCCAGTGTTTTGTCTCTGATGTTTGGCAACCGCACATGTCCTACATCGGGCAACAATATTGGCTACTTGTCTCTTAAGGCCTGGCCAGTAAAATTTCTCCTCAATTATCAATATGGTCTTGTTTCTTCCAAAATGGCCAGCCAAACCTCCAGCATGGGTTTCCCAAATTAGAAAATCTCTCAAGGAAGTCTTCGGAATACAAAGCTTGTTTTCCTTAAATAGATAATCATCTAAAAGGGTGTACTCACTGTGGTCACTAGATGGTCCTAATTTCAGAGCTTGGTAAACTTCACTAAAGTCTGGACAATTATCATACTCATCCGTAAGTCTTTCAAATCCAACGACTTCAGTGCTAATCGAGTTCAGAAGCAGGGCTCTACGACTTAATGCATCAGCCACCTTATTCTCAGTTCCAGCACGATGTCTTAGGACAAACGTGTAGGCCTGGATGTATTCGACCCACTTGGCATGCCTAGGATTCAGCTTTTTCTGGGAACTAAGGAATCTAAGGGCCTCGTGATCAGAAAACAGGACAAATTCATGCGGTAGTAGATAGTGCCTCCAATACCTTAAAGCTTGCACTACCGCATAGAGCTCTTTATCATAGGTGGAATACTTAAGCTTGGCTTCATTTAATTTTTCACTAAAGAAAGCTATGGGATGGCTCTCTTGGCTTAAAACTCCACCTATTCCAACTCCAGATGCATAACAAGCAACCTCAAAAATCTTGAAAAAATCAGGCAATCTTAAGATAGGTGCTTGTGTCATTTCCTTCTTAATATCTAGGAAGGCCCTATCAGCAGCTTTTGTCCATTCAAATTGGCCTTTCCTAATGCAATCTGTGATTGGCGCAACTATGGTACTAAACCCTCGAATGAATCTTCTATAAAAAGTAGCTAGGCCATGAAAACTTCGTACTTCATGAATACTTTTTGGCACTGGCCACTCAACAATTGATTTGATCTTTTCAGGGTTAGCAGAAACTCCGTCAGGTGTGACAACAAAATCTAGGAAAATGACTCTATGGATAAAAAAATCATATTTCTTACGGTTTGCAAAGAGATTATTTTCCCTAAGAGCTAAACAGACTTGATTCAAGTGGTCCAAATGGTCCTTCTGGGTCCTGCTATATATAAGAATGTCATCGAAGTAAACTACGACAAACTTTCCTATAAATAACCGTAGGACTTGATTCATAATCCGCATAAAGGTACTAGGAGCATTGGACAGTCCGAAAGGCATTACTACCCACTCAAAAAGACCCTCCTTGGTCTTGAATGCAGTCTTCCACTCATCCCCTGGTCTAATCCTAACCTAATGATAGCCACTCTTAAGGTCAATCTTTGAAAATATTGTTGCTCCGGCCATCATATCTAACATGTCATCCAAACGGGGTATGGGAAACCTATATTTCATTGTGATCTTATTAATGGCACGACTATCAATGCACATCCTCCAAGTGCCATCTTTCTTAGGGGTCAGTAATGCTGGTACTGCACAAGGACTCAAACTCTCTCTAATAAATCCTTTCCTAAGGAGATTCCCTACTTGTCTTTGTAACTCTAAATGTTCGGTAGGGTTCATCCTATAGTGTGGAAGGTTGGGTAGGGTGGCTCCTGGGACCAAGTCAATGGCGTGCTGGATGTCCCTAAGTGGTGGAAGCTGGTCGGGTAGGTCATCTGGAAATACATCCTTAAAGTCTTCTAACACTTTAGCCACTTCCTGAGGGCGTTCTTTTTGGGAAGGCTCCTGAATTTCCTTAGTGGTTAAAATCCAAACATGTGTACCCTCAGTGAGTTCTTTCTCAATTTTCCTTTCAGTGATCAAATTGACTCTCGTTTTCTTTTCCTTTAGGTGGCTTGATCCTCTCTTAACAGTGTCCTTAAGTGGTGTTGGGTTAATCACAAACTTCTTTCCTAGGTGCATGAATGAGCAAGAATTTGATCGGCCGTATAGGGTCGCATCATGGTCAAATAACCAGGGTCGACCTAGGATGATACTGCTCACTCCCATTGGTAAGACATCACACCACACTTTCTCCTGATAGGACTGTAATTGGATTTGGACTAGGTACCTATGTTTGATAGGAATCGAAGTGGAGTCTATCCAAGAAACCTTATATGAAGTCGGATGGGAAACTGTGGACAAGCCTAAAGTTTTGACAGCACTAGTGGATATGGCATTTATACAACTCCCACTATCTATGATTATTTTACATACCTTATCCCCTAACTTGATGAATGTTTGTAGGATGTTAGTCCTACGCCAATCTTCCTGTGTCGCGTTTTGGGTAAGGATGCATCTAACTACTCCCAACATATCAGGCTCTATTTGTTCCTCGTCTCCTTCATACTCTTCAGCCAAATTGTCCTCAGCCTGATATACTTCCTCGACATTATCACCTAGGGGTTCTTTGGGTTCAGACTCACTTTCTTCTAATTCTCCTATGTGTAAGGCCCTAGTTGGACAATTGCTAGCGTAATGGCCTAACTTATGACATCTATAGCAAGCCAAATTAGAATTTGGAGTCCTCTGAACTTCTGGTGCTTTACCCCTATCATCTCTACGGCTCAGAGGGGTGCTAGGGTTGGGTTGACTGGGTCGCATCTGATTTGTTCCTGGCTGCTAACTAGGTGCACTAGTTCTAGGGGGTTCGGGTTTGCGATAAAATGGTCCCCTATGAAATATCTCGGCATCTCGTGCTACCTGGTAAGCTAGCTCTAAGTCATGGACTTCTCTCAGAAATAACTCTTTTTGGATCTCTTCTCTCAATCCTGCCCTAAATCTCGACAAAGTAACTGACTCAGACTCATCTACATTGCATCTCATTACAAATTCATCAAATTTGGGAATGTATTCGGCTACACTCTTGGTTCCCTGGGTCAATCTCTGCCACTGGTCTAGAAGTCTCTGGTGGTAGGACATAGGAAGGTACTTCTCTCTAAGCCTAAGTTTCATTGCCCTCCAGGTTACTATGGGAACATCACCTCTTTGCCTAATGAACCTCTCGACATTTCTCCAGTACAGCCTAGCCTGACGAATTAACCTAAGCTTCGCGAACTTGCATTTTCTCTCCTCTGTCATGTCATACCAATCAAAGTACTGATCCATCTCTCCCTCCCAATCTATGTAAACCTTAGGATCCAGATTTCCATCGAATGTTGGTGCTTCCAATCTAATACTCCTAAGGGCTCGCTCATCACGGTCTGTGTGATCCTGATTGTGTCTGCTAGGGTTTGGCTCATAGACTAGATCATGGTGTGCTATCCTAGGATTTGGGTCATGGACTCGATCAGGATTGGGCCTCCTAGGATTTGGCTCGAAGAAATGGTCTTGATGAAGAGTTCTTCTAGGGTTGATGGGTGTCTCAAACTCGAATTCAGGCTCTAACTCATTTTGGACTTCATGATTTCCTCCAGGGGTATGAGGTTCTAATCGATCAAGTCTAGCAGTGATGTGGGTTATCTGATCAGTCAAGTTTTGATTGGTCTGGGCTAATTGATTAGTTAAGTTTTGGTTCAGCCTGGTCATTTGGTCATTCAAGGATTTCATTAGACTCTCAAAGTTTTGTTCCATGGTTACACTAGATTGGGCTTGGGTTTGCTGATAAGGTGCTCCTGATCTAGTTGCCATGCACACGGACTCAACTCGGACTAGGGGTTTTTCTAGACCTAGAGTACAAATCAAATATAAGGTCAAATTGACAATCCGGGTTGTAGTAACTTGGCACCTGGCCAGGTAAGTGTAAGGTTAGTGGAGGTTCCTCTTTGCTTGCCTTAGACACCAATTTGAAATTGGCCAGGTAAGCGAACAAACCCACTTTCCTTCGGGCTCTAGTCCCTGAACCACTTGCCTAGACACCAGATACAAGCACACACAAACAGGGTGTCAAAGTTGGCTTGACACTTGACTCGACCCGACCTTGTGGGTGTCCCTAGCTCGCTAGAGCAATTAAATGTCTAATCCGTTTTAATTAGGGTTGGGCTCGTTATGCAAGTTGATGATTTTTGGGCTAGGGACAGGTAATGAAATCCTGACCCTATGTCAATTTGATGCCCTTAATTTTGTTTACCATGAAATGAATGCAACAAACATATGGATCCAAATTTTAGGTACAGAATTAGTGTGTTGCAGTTCTCAAGTGATGGAAAAGTGCAATGTAACAGATTCAAAAAAATTAAAAAACTCACAGAAGATTGCTAACTTCTAGATGATATGCCATACGAAAGGAAATTTAAAAATAAATTTTATACTATGCTGAGCAGATACTGAAAACTAGATAAAAAAATAGGACTGAACATAAAGGAATTTTAGTGATAGTGATGGGATGCGAGAACTTTTATTTTTTTTGTAATTTTTTTCTGAAGATGAAATTTTACGTGATGATAACTGACTTAATATGGAGTAGAAAAAAAATTATTTCAATAAAAAATTAACTACTTTCATTCATACTTTTATGCAAATCTCAGTCAGCTCATTCAGAAATATAGCAAGCAGAATTTAAACAAACAAAGGCATTTACATACCAAACTTCAACCTAAAAATTCACGTCCGGCCAGGGGCTCATTATTCCCATGGGTCGTGATAGTGTACTGGTGTACACCCGCTCAGGAGGCATGAATTTTAGATCTAGATTGGATTTTAAAAATAATAACTAAGTAGCATGTATGAATGCTATGCATGCAGAAAATTTCAGCAACCTACCTAAATGCACAAATTCAAAAGTAACCCTAACCTACCATGCTCTGATACCAAAATGATGGGGGACATGTATCGAATGATGCATGTGAAGAATTAGATGGACTAAATGAAAATAAAATAGATAAACATGTAGCTATTCTACATAAAAGAAATAGAATTATATGAAAGGAACATAAGGAAAAGAACTAGACTAGAAAAGAATCTCTCAAAGTAATTAAGAAGGGATCTTCGTGGTTAGGAAACCACTCAGGTTAGGGCTAGCCTACTTTCCAATTTCAGATCTGAAAGAATATTATAAAGATGGCTATCCGGCTATTAATAATCTGAAATTCAGAAAAGGGACACTCAAGATGAAGTACTAAGAATAGCAAGGAGTTACTATAGATCTAAAGGCACCTTGTTTATGATTCCTTGGCACAGTAGACCTTCACCTTGAAAACTAGGAGACCCGGGGATCCTGCATAGATACATAGTAAAATTAAAAGATTTAGGTGGAAGAATGGAGAAATGGAAGAGGAAATTAGGAATGGAAGAAATGGTTTAGATTTGGCTTTAAGTAGATCTCCTTTGGCATCCTTTGCGTGAATCATCTTCAATTGTTGGCGTGGAGAACTCCATTATAGATGACTTCTTTTGGAAGATGGGAAGGTTGAAATTGGAGAGGCTTGAAGAGAATTCTTCAAGGGTGGCCGAATGGGATTGGAAAAGGGACTAGTAGCTTGTTTGGTTAAGTATCCTAGGTCTCACACCTACCTTCTCTCAAGGATCTTTGGCTAGCAAAGGAAGAAAGCTTTCTTAGAAAAAAAATTTCATTTCATTCATCATTTTCATTACAAGAGAATTCTAGGAGCTTTTATAAACCTTAAGCTCATTTTCAAATTCAAAATGCAACACTTTTCATGGAGAAAATCAAGGGGTGTCCCATGAAGATAGGAGTGGCCCATTCAAGTTTAAATCTCCTAATTACATGGTGGGCACCCATAAAGAGTGGAGCTTCATTCAAATTTGAAAATTCATGGTTGATGTGTCTTGGTGATGTGGCATGATTTATCCTCCAAGTTGGCATGACTTGTCTTCCAAGGTGGCATGGTGCTTTGATGATGTGGTGCTCCAAGTAGTCGGTGAAGTTGGTTGCACTCATTCTTGCTTAATTGACGCCCAATGCAAGTAGATCTTGAACCCGACTCAATACAAAAGCAATTTAACTCTAATTGGACCCAAATTAAAATAAAACAGGACTCAATTATTCAAATAAAATAAATACAGGACTCATAGACTTATTACAGGACTTAAATTTCTAGTCTTCTATCCATAAAGAACTTGGCATTAGCTGAAGCCTCTTCCTGAGCCTGGTGCCCGCACCATCCGAGTTCCTACGAATCCAACGACTCCAGCCAAGCCTCAATCGGATCACCGAGCAGAAAGCCGGGCATCTGCGGGTCTTTAGCTCGATTTTCCAGGCCGCATCCGTCGAGGAACGAGAGACCCCTTCGCTGCGATCTTCACAGAGGTTGTCAGGTACACCCCTCTACCTCCAGTAGTTTTATTGTAGGAGAACTTGCCCTAACCGAGGCTTCTCAGCCCCGGCGTCCTTTGCTACTTTTCTAGGTCCTAATCTGCATGCTGATCTTCAAAAATTCATACAAAATTCCCTACAAATAATTTTGATCTGAAACTTGGGAATTAATCACCTAACTCAACATGTAAAACATACAAAAAAAATTGCATGCATATTAGTCCGCCATCACACGGGAGTGCACGGGTCACCGGGCGCGCGCGCGCACGTGTCATGGCACGGGCGTGCGCGGGTCATGGCACGGGAGTGCACGGGTAACCCGGCGCGCGCGCGCCCGGGTCATGGCACGGGCGTGCGCGGGTCCTGGCACCGCCTAGCTCGAGCGCCGGGCGCGGGGCACCGGGCGCGCGCACGGGCGCGCGTCCTGGCAGCGCCGTGCGCGGGACAACGGTCGCGCACACGGGCACGGGCGAGCGCGGGTCCTGGCAGCGCCGGGCACGCGCACGGGCGCGGGCGGGCGTGGGGCACCGGGCGCGCGCATGGGCGCGGGCGGGCACGGGTCTTGGCAGCGCCGGGCGCGGGGCACCGGGCGCGCAAACGGGCGCAGGGCAACGGGCGCGCGCACGGGCACGGGCGGTCGCAGGTCCTGGCAGCGCCGGGCGCACGCACGGGCGCGGGCGAGCGCGGGTCCTGCAGCGCCGGGCGCGGGGCACCGGGCGCGCGCACGGGCGCGGGGCACCGGGCGCGCGCACGGGCGCGGGCGGGCGCGGGTCCTGGCAGCGCCGGGCACGGGGCACCGGGCGCGCGCACAAGGACGGGCAGGTGCGGGTCCTGGCAGCGCCGGGCGCGGGGCCCCGGGCGCGTGCATGGGCGCGGGCGGGCGCGGGGCCTGGCAGCTCCGGGCGCGGGTCACGCGGGGCACGCGCGGACGCGGGGCATGCCCCCGAATTTGCAATGCTGCTCGCGACCCAGGAACCCCCGGGGTGGACCTTGGCCGGATGCCCCGCGCGGGTTGTAGGTTGGCAAGCCCCCTTGCGGGCGGGGCGCGGGTCATGGCTGCCCCGGATGAGCGTCCGCGCGCGTCCAGGCGCGCGTCCCGGCCCTCCCCCTCTTCTGCAACGTTGCTCGCGACCCTTGGGTACTCCCCCGGGTATCTGTTTTGGATTTTCTGCTCGCGTAGCGTGCGCCCAGGCCTCCTTGGACTCGCATCCTGGCTGCTCTGTGATCGCGCCCATGTCGTGCCCTCCGGGACTCGCGTCCTGCGCTGTGTGGTTCCGAGTCCTGGCCACCCTTTCGCCCCGCGCATGGTGCGCGCATCCTGGACATCCTGGACTCGCGTCCGGGGTGCGCTGGGTGCTCTCTCGTGCTGGGCCATCTGTGACTCTGGTCCAGCGACATTTGGACGCGAGTCTTGGTCCTCCCTTGCATTCACAAGCTAGCTTTGTGCCTCGGAACACCCCGGGATGCCCCTTCTTTGCCCCTTCCGAGTGCCAGATCTTCGCGGCCGCGCGCGCGCGCGGAACCGTGGTCGGTGCCGTCCGGTCCGGTCGGTGCCGTCCGATCCGGTCGACGTCCCGGTCCTTTGGCTCCGTCCGGATCCTTCGGGCGAAAATGCGGCCGCGCACGCGGGGAACCAAGGTCGGTGTCCTCCGGTCCGGTCGACCTCCCGGTCCCGCTCCTTCGGCTCCGTCCGGATCCTTCGTGCGAAAACGCGGCCGCGCGCGCGTGGAACCTAGGTCGGTGTGCGATGCTCCGGTCGACCTCCCGATCCCGCTCCATCGGCTCCGTCCGGATCCTTCGGGCGAAAACACGGCCGTGCGCGCGCGGAACCAAGGTCGTTGCGCGATGGTCCGGTCGACCTCCCGGTCCCGCTCCATCGCCTCCGTCCGGATCCTTTGGGCGAAATCGTGGACGCGCACGTGCGAAACCAAGGTCAGTTTTCGATGGTCCGGTCAACCTCCCGGTCCCGCTCCATCGTCGCCGTCCGGATCCCTCGGGCGAAAAATGCGGCCGCGTGCACGCGGAACAAGGTCGGTGCGCTCTTTGGTCCGGTCAACCTCCCGGTCCCGCTCCATCGGCCCCGTTCGGATCCTTTGGGCAAAAAATGCGGTCGCGCGCGCGCGGAACCAAGGTCGGTGTGCGATGGTCCGGTCGACCTCCCGGTCCCGCTCCATTGCCTCCGTCCGGATCCTTCGGGCGAAATCACAGCCGCGCACGCGCGAAACCAAGGTCAGTTTTTGATGGTCCGGTCGACCTCCCGGTCCCGCTCCATCATCGCCGTCCGGATCCCTCAGGCGAAAAACACGGCCGGGCGCGCGCGAAACCAAGGTCGGTGCGCTCTTTGGTCCGGTCGACCTCCCGGTCCCACTCCATCATTGCCGTCCGGATCCCTCGGGCGAAAAACGTGGCCGCGCGCGCGCGGAACCAAGGTCGGCGTGTGATGGTCCGGTCGACCTCCCAGTCCCGCTCCATCGCCTCCGTCCGGATCCCTCGGGCAAAATCGTGGCCGCGCGCGCGCGGAACCAAGGTCAGTTTTCGATGGTCCGGTCGACCTCCCGGTCCCGCTCCATCGGCACCGTCCGGATCCCTCGGGCGAAAAATGCGGCCGCGCGTGCGCGGAACCAAGGTCGGTGCGCTCTTTGGTCCGGTCGACCTCCCGGTCCCGCTCCATCGACCCCGTCCGGATCCCTCGGGTGAAAAACGTGGCCACGCGCGCGTGGAACCAAGGTCGGTGCGCTCTTTGGTCCGGTCGACCTCCCGGTCCCGCTCCATCGTCCCCGTCCGGATCCCTCGGGCGAAAATCGTGGCCGCGCGCGCGCGGAACCAAGGTCGGTGCGCTCTTTGGTCCGGTCGACCTCGCGGTCCTGCTCCGTCGGCCCCGTCCT
>CM038049.1:90426376-90433876 GCA_021397845.1 Areca catechu | reverse complement strand
CTTGAGTCTACATTACCTGCATTTTATTTTGTTGAGTCATGTTGACTCAGTAGTGGACTAGGGTTTCAAAATAGGATGTTACACTTTCTTCCAAGACCAGGCAAGTGGACACCACACTCCCAGCCACACTCCCAGTCCAGGGGGCACCATATCCACATCCAGCAGCTTTTGGTCCCCACTCCACAGATGGCAACCTCCTTCTCTCATGTACCAGATAAGGAGAAGTCCACCAAGAGACCACCAATCAAGGGGGCGGCCAAGACTTTCCCAAGAATTCCAAAACAAAGAAGGGAAGAAATTCTCTCGGAAGAGAACTTCAAGGGGGCGCCCACTACCTGCCAAAAATAATCAAAACAAAGATGGGAAGGGCCTTGACTTCGGGAGGAAGAAAAGGAGGAGTCCAAAAGAGTTGATCCAGGGAAGGAAGAAAATTTTTCTTGAAAATCCAAGCAAGGTGGCGCCATCTACCTGCCATTTATAACCCAAATCCTATTTTTTTGGTATTTTGGCCGACCATATGTAAGGGATTTGCCCTAATTTGGAGATCCCCTCCTTTAGTCCCACATGGGAAGATGTGAAACCCTCCTCCCTTGTAATGCCTTATAAATTAAACCCCTCTTGTAAGTTTACAACAATAAGATGAATGAAACCAAATTTTTTTGTGAGCAAACTTTGTGTTTTCTCTCTTCCGCACTTGCATCCAGGTGTTGAGCTCCGTGAGGGAGTAAATCCGGGTTCCCCAGGAACCTTGAGGAGGTGTGAGATCTCCAAAACCCCAAACCCTAGGTTAGCCACTCCACTCCCAAACCCTAGCCGCCATCACCCTTCTCTTTCCACCAAGCCCTAGTCTATTTCCCTTCTCTCGGCCACCATCTCCAAGTCCAGGCCGACCACCAGCATCGAGCTCCAGTCCAGATACTGCAGATCTACAACAATTCTAAGAGGAAGTCAGATCGGCCTCCAGGAGAATTCGATTTCAGCAACTTTGGCTTTCAAGTTCTTCAACCTGGTAAGATCTTTTCTTGAGTTTCTGAATTCCTTCACTTGTTTCTCTTCTTTCCCAGATCTTGAGTCCAGGAGAAGCTGACCAAACCACGAGACCAGTATTGGAGGATCCATTGCGAAGATAGCCGACTCCGAGGATCCCACAATCTGCTCGAGAGAGTTCTGACACCAAAATCCTGAGAAGATCACTGTCTGGTTAGTAAACCATCTCTTCTCTCTATTTCTGTTCTGTTGAAAGTTTAGAGCGAAACCCTAGGTCTGGGAGTTTCTCAACCCCCAGCGATCCGTTACTTCTAAACTACTCTGATAATTTAGTTTCTTCTAAACTGTGCTTTCAATCCTTACCTAGTTTCCTTCAACGTAGTTTAGCTTTACTTTGAGTCGAAGCCAATTTCTGAAATATATATAAAAAAAAAAAAAAATTAATCTTAATTTTACTTCCGCATACGCTTCTTTGTTCTTTGTTCTACATCATTTTTGGTATCAGAGCTTTCGTTCTGCATCATTTTTGGTATCAGAGCCCTGTCTAGGGTTTCTGTTTGATTGCCTGTTTGAGTCCCTCTCTTTTTACTTTGTCTGCTCGAAGTAGACTCCCCAGGACATCCGATCCTAGAAACGAAGCGAGGTGCAAACCTCCTCTTCCCATTCCACGGGGTGTTCCTAGGGCGTGTAGGGGATCCGTTGGGTTACAACTTCGTAGCAGAAATTGTAAACGGGGAAGTGCTCTATTTTCAGCCTGTAATTACCCTGTTGAAGGAATTATTTCTCACTGCAGGTAACTCCAAATTCATTGATTTTTATTTTGTTGAAACCAATATAATTGAGACTAATTTGCATGATTTTCTCACAATTTATTGGTTTCCGTGCGATTTCTGAGAATGAAATTACTGCAACTCTATTTTTGTGTTCTGCAATCCATTTATTTTTGAGTGTTCATCTCTTAATTCAACTTAAGGGCATTTGAGCATCTAAGATAAGGGGAAGAGTTGATAACCTCTCCTTAGCCCAAAGCCACCATCCCTTCATTCGAACCTAAGCCTTTAATCTAAAATTGATTAGACCTAATTTGCCCTAGTGGGCTAGGGACATTAACAAGTCGGGTCAAGGCTAGTGTTGAGTCAGTTTGTCTGGTTACTCTGTGTGTGCTTTGTACTCAGTGTCTAGAACGGTGGTTCAGGGATTCCATCCTGAAGGGCTTGTGTGCTGGTCCGCCTACCTGGCCAATCTCTGATTGGTGTCTAGGATTGGCATTCAGGGACCTAACACTCCCCTTACACCTACCTGGCTGAGTCCTGAGTTACTACAGGCTAGCTTGCCACTCTGATTGGGCATCTAGTTCGGACTCTAGGTCTAGTGAGCCAGTAGTCGCTTTAGGCTAGTCACATTCTGTGTGCTTGCTTGCATCATCATGTCTACCCGGAATGGAGTACCCTACCAACCTAGTCAAACCCAACCAGATTTAGAGGCCATGGTTAGAAATCTTACCAAAAGTATGACCAAATTGAGTCAGGACATGAATGAGGGTTTTTCCCAGTTTAGGGATCGAGTCCAAGTACTTGAGAAACGTAGACATCAAAATTGGACCTCTGATCCAAAATTTAATAGGCCCCAACCTCACCCATGCCAGGAACCTAGGAGGACCTTATACCGTGATCCCGAGCATAACCTTAGGAAGCCTAACCATGATATCTATAGTGTGAATCGTGTCTATGAGAGGTCCTTACAATATTCTAGACGAGTCACTCAACAACCCAAGTCTTCTAGATCAAACCATTTAGATCCACACCCATGCCCAAGTAAGATCTCTACTAGCTTGAAACCCAGTGTGACCCAGGTTCCTATATCTCAAGAATGTCTGTTTTGTGGAGAAAGAGGCTATAAATCTAGTCAGTGCCCATGCATAGGACTGGCTTGTGCACAGCTAAGTGATAAGAATCCTAAGGATGACATTAATGAGGGAGAACCCAAGCCTACCAATGAGGAAGAAAGGTTAGGTATGACAAGCCTAGAATCAGTTGACCCGATTACCACTGACCCGAAACCCATTGAAGATTGCATCGAGGAAGTATATGATGCTGGCTTGAGTCTAGTTGATGAATATGAGGGGGAAGAACTTGAAGAATGTGACATTGATACTAATGGTTTCTTACCTGAGGAGACCTTGGAAAGCAACCAACTGGTAGGACCTAGTTCAGAAATTCAAGAGATTTGTGAGAACCAGGTTCCTTTAGTCAAATACGCCCAGGAAGAACTCATAGTGTTAGCCCGAGCTATTAGTTCGTACCCTCTAATGACAGTCATTCTCCAAGTACCAATTGAAGATCTTTGCACTGAACTATTTAAGTTTGCCCACCCTATGGTAGATCCTCTCCTTAGGATGACTGAATCAAGCCTCTTACAATTGGACCTTGTCCCATTCCCAGCCACTAAGGTCTCTCCCATAATCTCAGTTGAACATCCTTGTCTTGAGCGGATTGATTCTCCCAGTCCTGTAGAAGTCCTCCTTATGACCCCAGACCCCTTCCTTCGCATGACTGACCTACCCTTCTATAGAGTATACCTTTCCTCACCCATAGGTCAAATTTCAAGTCTTGAGGTCATCATCCATAGGCCCTTCCATGAATCATTCTTTAATCCATTTCTTGAGAAAGTGGATCATTATTTACTTAGAGAACAAACCTTAACTGTTGCAATCACATGTCCTAGGCTACTCCCCGAACCATCTCTTGATCCATTCCTGGGAGTAGCAAACTTTTCCTTTCGTAAGGATGATCAGTTGACATTCATAGATCACCATTCAAACCTTCAGGTCACCACCTTTAGCCAGCAGGTAATTCGAGACTCCACCTCATATTTCCTCCCTTTCTCTAGGACTTCCAATGCTTCTTACACCATCCAAGTATACTTTGTCAAAGTCTTTAGAGTGAACCACGTGTCAGAACCTATTAGGTTTGCCACCTACTTCTGGAAGACCTTATGGCACCTACTAGGCACCCATGATAAGTTTTCATGCTCTGCATGCCATCCTCCGACCCAAGGTCAAACCTAGAGAGCCGTAGTTTGTTAGGTTTAGACCTAGGGTTCCTTTGAATAAAGTCCATTCTTTAGGAATGCATCGTCAGTCGAGTTTAGGACATTGTCTCAGATTTTGGTTAAGTGAGAATACCAGGAGTTGGGATTTGTATTTACCAAGGGCTAAATTTGCATATAATGACTCGGTCAATAGGTCTACGGGTAAGAGTCCATTTGAAATTGTGCATGGTTACAAACCCCACACACCTCTTGACCTAGCTCCTTTACCAGTCCACACACGGGTCTCCGAGTCTGCCGAAGTTTTTGCACAGCATATAAAAGACTTGCATAAAGAAATTCAAGCCAAAATAAATTTAAGTAACGAAACTTATAAGAAATTGGCTGATTCTCAAAGGCGAGTCAAAACTTTTGATGAAGGAGACTATGTAATGATTAGGTTAAGGCCTGAACGGTTTCCTCCTGGAACCGTTAGAAAGTTACATGCTAGGGGAGCTGGACCATTTAGAGTGGTAAAGAGAGTAGGATCCAATGCCTATGTGCTCGAGTTGCCTCCAGAACTAGGCATTAGCTCCACTTTCAATATTACAGACCTAGTAGAGTATAGGGATCCAGCTGTGATTCCCAGTGAGGCTTTTGAACCTAATCCTGCTCTTGAGAGTGAACCTGACCCTGTGTGTCCACCAACAAATTGGCCTGTGAGGAAAGAGCAGATTGAAAAGATCCTGGATGATCAGGTTATCTCTACTCGTAATCGAGGATACCAAAGATACCTGGTCCGTTGGCTTGGAAGGCCAGATTCTGATAACTCTTGGATCTCCCGAGAAGAGTTACAAGAGCTGGACCCAGACCTCTTGGAGAGATACCAGAGCCAACTTGATCCTTACTCTACAGGGTCGAGTTCCTCCCACCCTGGGAGAATTGGTGCGGGCACCAGACTCAGAAGAAGACTTCAGAGCTCCATCTGGATCTCTGATTAACCTTGCCCGAAGAATTAGGGTTTTTTGGTTTTTAATAAGAGTCAACTTAATTTAGCTTGAGTCTACATTACCTGTATTTTATTTTGTTGAGTCATGTTGACTCAGTAGTGGACTAGGGTTTCAAAATGGGATGTTACACTTTCTTCCAAGACCAGGCAAGTGGACACCACACTCCCAGCCACAATCCCAGTCCAGGGGGCGCCATATCCACATCCAGCAGCTTTTGGTCCCCACTCCACAGATGGCAACCTCCTTCTCTCATGCGCCAGATAAGGAGAAGTCCACCAAGAGACCACCAATCAAGGGGGCGGCCAAGACTTTCCCAAGAATTCCAAAACAAAGAAGGGAAGAAATTCTCTTGGAAGAGAACTTCAAGGGGGCGCCCACTACCTGCCAAAAACAATCAAAACAAAGATGGGAAGGACCTTGACTTAGGGAGGAAGAAAAGGAGGAGTCCAAAAGAGTTGATCCAGGGAAGGAAGAAAATTTTTCTTGAAAATCCAAGCAAGGTGGCGCCATCTACCTGCCATTTATAACCCAAATCCTATTTTTTTGGTATTTTGGCCGACCATATGTAAGGGATTTGCCCTAATTTAGAGATCCCCTCCTTTAGTCCCACATGGAAAGATGTGAAACCCTCCTCCCTTGTAATGCCTTATAAATTAAACCCCTCTTGTAAGTTTACAACAATAAGATGAATGAAACCAAATTTTTTTGTGAGCAAACTTTGTGTTTTCTCTCTTCCGCTCTTGCATCCAGGTGTTGAGCTCCGTGAGGGAGTAAATCCGGGTTCCCCAGGAACCTTGAGGAGGTGTGAGATCTCCAAAACCCCAAACCCTAGGTTAGCCACTCCACTCCCAAACCCTAGCCGCCATCACCCTTCTCTTTCCACCAAGCCCTAGTCTATTTCCCTTCTCTCGGCCACCATCTCCAAGTCCAGGCCGACCACCAGCATCGAGCTCTAGTCCAGATACTGCAGATCTACAACAATTCTAAGAGGAAGTCAGATCGGCCTCCAGGAGAATTCGATTTCAGCAACTTCGGCTTTCAAGTTCTTCAACCTGGTAAGATCTTTTCTTGAGTTTCTGAATTCCTTCACTTGTTCCTCTTCTTTCCCAGATCTTGAGTCCAGGAGAAGCCGACCAAACCACGAGACCAGTATTGGAGGATCCATTGCGAAGATAGCCGACTCCGAGGATCCCACAATCTACTCGAGAGAGTTCTTCCACCAAAATCCTGAGAAGATAACTGTCTGGTTAGTAAACCATCTCTTCTCTCTATTTCTGTTCTGTTGAAAGTTCAGAGCGAAACCCTAGGTCTGGGAGTTTCTCAACCCCCAGCGATCCGTTACTTCTGAACTACTCTGATAATTTAGTTTCTTCTAAACTGTGCTTTCGATCCTTACCTAGTTTCCTTCAACGTAGTTTAGCTTTACTTTGAGTCGAAGCCAATTTCTGAAATATATATATAAAAAAAAAATTAATCTTAATTTTACTTCCGCATACGCTTCTTTGTTCTTTGTTCTGCATCATTTTTGGTATTAGAGCTTTCGTTCTGCATCACCGATTGAATGGTCCGGTGAAGTGTTCGGATCGTGGCAACGTGAGCGGTCCGCCGCCCGCGACGTCGTGAGAAGTTCACTGAACCTTATCATTTAGAGGAAGGAGAAGTCGTAACAAGGTTTCCGTAAGTGAACCTGTGGAAGGATCATTGCTGAGACCCGGACGAGGAAAGACCCGCGAACGCGTGAACGAACCGCGACCGCGACTGGAAGGCCCCGACCGAACCGTCGCGTCACCGATCACCCCGCCTCCACGCGCCGCGGGGGCGGCGGGCGGAACAGAACCCCTGAACCCCGGAGGGCGCCAAGGAACAGGAGAACGGGAGCGGGGCGCCGCCTCTGCCCGCCCGTCCCGCACCGGGTCCGGGAGGGAGGAGCGCGTCACCATCGTCGATGCCAGCCTTGCACGGTACGACTCCCGGCAATGGATATCTCGGCTCTCGCATCGATGAAGAACGTAGTGAAATGCAATACCTGGTGTGAATTGCAGAATCCCGCGAACCATCGAGTCTTTGAACGCAAGTTGTGCCTGAGGCCACCCGGTAGAGGACACGCCTGCCTGGGCGTCAAGCCGAACAGCGACGCTCCGCTCCCCCCTGGGCCGCGACGGGATCCGGGGTGGCCGGATGCGGAGACTGGTCCCCCGCGCCCCCCCCGGCGTGGCGGGCCGAAGACCGGGCCACTGGCGTGGCCGGACACGGCGGATGGTGGACGAGCACCCGCGATCCTGCCGCCGTGTCGCGGACCCGATAGGTGCCCGGGACCAGCCCAGCTTGAGAATCGGGGGGCCGCACCCCTAGAATTGTAGTCTGGAGAAGCGTCCTCAACGACAGACCGGGCCCGAGTCCCCTGGAAAGGGGCGCCCGGGAGGGTGAGGCCCCGTCCGGCCCGGACCCTGCCGCACCACGAGGCACTGTCGACGAG
>CM038049.1:90403876-90421376 GCA_021397845.1 Areca catechu | reverse complement strand
GCGCGGGTCATGGCACGGGCGTGTGCGGGTCCGGGCGCGCGCGCCCGGTTCATGGCACGGGCACGCGTGGGTCACGGGGCCGCCTGGCGCGTGTCACCCGGCGCGCGCGCGGGTCGTGGCACGGGTCTAGGCGCTGCCGGGCGCGGGCCATGGCACGAGCGGGAGCAAGGCACGCGCGGGTCGTGCCAAGGGCGTGCGCCGATCATGGCACGGGCAGGTGCGAGGCACCGAGCTCGCACGAGGGCAAGGCACGTGCCGGTCCTGGCACGGCGCGCGCTGGTAATGGCACGGGCTGGTGCATAGCACCGGCCGTGCAGGCGGGTCTTGGCACGGGCGCGAGCGGGTCACGGCACCGCCGGGCGCGGGCACCCGATGCGGGCATGCACGGGTCGCGGCACCGCCGGGCACAAGGCCACGGCCGCGCGCAAGGGAGCGGGCGTGCGCGGGTCATGGCACCGGCATGCCCAAGGCCCCGGGCGTGCGCGGGTCGTGGCACCGCTGGGCGCAAGGGGCTGGGCATGGGCGTGCGCGGGTCATGGCACCGACGGGCGCAAGAGCGCGGGCGTGCGCGGGTCATGGCGCTACCGGGCGCAAGGGGCAGCGCGCGGGCGTGCACGGGTCATGGCACGGCCATGCGCGGGTGATGGCGCTGCCGGGCGCAAGGGGCAGCGCGCGGGCGTGCACGGTCATGGCACGAAAGTGCACGGGTCACTGGGCGCGTGCGCGCACGGGTCATGGCACCGGAGTGCACGGGTCACCGAGCGTGCACGCCCGGGTCATGGCACGGGCATGTGTGGTTCACGGCATGGGAGTGCAACGGTCACCGGGCATGCGCGCGCCCCGGTCATGGCACGGGAGTGCACGGGTCACCTGGCGCGCGTGCGCCCGGTGACCAGTGCACTCCCGTGCCATGACCCGCGCACGCCCGTGCAATGACCCGGGCGCGCGCACGCCCGTGCAATGACCCGGGCGCGCGCACGCCTGGTGACCCGTGCAGTCCCGTGCCATGACCGGGGCGCGCGCATGCCCGGTGACCCTTGCACTCCCGTGCCGTGAACCACACATGCCCGTGCCATGACCCGGGCGCGCACCCCGGTCATGGCACGGGAGTGCACGGGTCACCGGCGCGCGCGCGCCCGGGTCATTGCACGGGCGTGCGCGGGTCATCGCACAGGAGTGCACTGGTCACCGGGCGCACGCGCGCACGTGTCATGGCACGGGCGTGCGCGGGTCATGGCACGGGAGTGCACGGGTAACCTGGCGCACACGCGCCCGTGTCATGGCACGGGCGTGCGTGGGTCCTGGCACCGCCGGGCTCGAGTCCCCGGGCGCGCGCAAGGGTGCGGGCGTGCGCGGGTCCTGGCAGCGCCGGGCTCGAGTCCCCGGGCGTGTGCATGGGCGCGAGCGTGCGCGGGTCCTGGCAGCGCCGGGCTCGAGTCCTCGGGCGTGCACATGGGCGCGGGCGTGCGCGGGTCTTGGCACCGCCAGTCTCGAGTCCCCTGGCGCGCGTAAGGTCGCGGCGTGCGCGGGTCCTGGCAGCGCCGGGCTCGAGTCCCCGGGCGCATGCATGGGCGCGGGCGTGCGCGGGTCCTGGCAGCGCCGGCCTCGAGTCCCCGGGCGCGCGCTTGGGCGCGGGTCTGCACTGGTCCTGGCCGCGCCTGTCTCGAGTCCCCGGGCGCGTGCAGGGGCACGGGCGTGCGCGGGTTCTGGCAGCGCCGGGCTCGGGGCACCGGGAGCGCGCACGGGCGCGGGCGTGCACGGGTCCTGGCAGCGCCGGGCGCGGGGCACCGGGAGCGCGCACGGGAGCGTGCAGGCGCGGGTCCTGGCAGCACCGGGCGCGGGACAACGGTCGCGCGCACGGGCGCGGGCGGGCGCGGGTCCTGGCAGCGCCGGGCACGCGCACGGGCGCGGGCGGGCGCGGGTCCTGGCAGCGCCGGGCACGCGCACGGGCGCGGGCGGGCACGCGGCACCGGGCGCGCGCACGGTGATGCAGAACAAATAAAGGGATGCGATGCGGAAGTAAATTAAGATTAACTAATTTTTTTTGTTGTTTTTATATGTTTGTAGAAGTTGGCTTCAAATCAAAGAAAAGTTAACCTAACATTGAAAGATACTAATATGATAATTGAAAGCACAATTTTAAGGAAACTAAATTATCAGAGTAGTTCAGAAGCAACGGATCGCTGGGGGTTGAGAAACTCCCAGACCTAGGGTTTCGCTCCGAACTTTCAACAGAACAGAAACAAAGAGAAGAGATGGTTTACCTAACCAGACAATGATCTTCACAGATTTTGGTGGAAGAACTCTCCCGAGCAGATTGTTGGATCCTCGGATTCAGATATCTTCGCAATGGATCCTCCAATACTGGTCCTTTGGCGGGTTGGCTTCTCCTGAACTCAAGATCTGGAAGAGAAGAAAAACAATTGATGGAATCAGAGAGTCAAGAGAAAAATTTACCAGGTTGATGAACTTGAAGATTGAAATTGCTGAAAACTGGATTCTCCTGGAAGCTGATGTGATTTTCCTTGGAACTTGCTCTGGATCTGAAGTAGCCGGACTGGATCTGGATGAAGGTGGACGGCCTGGACTTGTAGAGAGAGAGAGGCCATGGGAGATGGATGGATCTAGGGTTTGATGGATTGAAAATAATGAAGGGTGGCTAGGGTTTTGGAATTTCAAGTGGCTAACCTAGGGTTTTGGATAAAGATGGAGATCTCTCACCTTCTCAAGGCTCCAATGGAACCCGGATTACCCCCTCACGGAGCTCAACACTTAGAATAGTACGGAAGAAGAGAAGCCTAGGTCACTCAACACAAGGGAATAGCAAAAATAATTTTTCTTCATTGATTGATCAAAGTTACAAAGAGAGGTCTATTATATAGACCTAAAATTTTCTCCAAGTTTGTACAAATTCCCATGTGGGACTAAACTCCTCCAACCTCTAGATTAGGTAGAAAACCTCCTCTCTTGGCCGACCAAGAATTCAAAAAAATTTGGGATGGCCATAAAGGATTTTTTTGGAAATTTTTTTTTTTTTTTTTATGGCGCCTTCTTTGGAGTTGGATTTGGATTTGGAGTCCTCTTCTCCTTATGGCATTTCTTCTTTTCTTCCACTCCAAGTTAAGCTCTTTGATTTTGATTTGAACTTCAATTAGGAGTAGGTTGGATGTCCTTCTTTGATTTTTTCTCCAAGAGAAGTCCCTTTCCTTCTTTGCTTAGACAAAATTTGCAGGTATGGGCGCCTCCTTTAAATTGGCTTCCAATTTGATTTTTTTCTTCTTTGGATGTGGGGACCATGACACTGGGATGCCTCTGTGGCGCCTCCTGGACCCTGGCGTGTGCTCGGAGTGTGGCTGGGCGTGTGGCTTGGAGTGTGGCCTCCACTTGCTTGGACCTTGATTTGATTGGAAGACAAATGTGGCACTATTTTGGACCTTGATTTGATTGGAAGATAATTGCGGTACCATTTTGGATAAAATTGAAACCACATCGGGACTTGCACCGAGTCAACATGACTCAACAAAATTTAAATGGTGGCTCAAGAAATAAATAAAAATAAATAAACTGGTTGACCAGGTCAACCTTTATTACAAACCCTAATTTCTCGGGCAATGTCAATCAGAGATCCAAATGGAGCTCTGAAGTCTTCTTATGAGTCTGGTGCCCGCACCAATTCTCCCGGGGTGGGAGGAACTCGACCCTGTCGAGTAAGGCTCAAGTTGGCTCTGGTATCTCTCCAAGAGGTCTGGGTCCAATTCTTGTAATTCTTCTCGGGAGATCCAAGAGTCATCAGAATCTGGCCTTCCTTGCCAGCGGACCAGGTACCTTTGGTATCCTCGATTACGAGTAGAGATAACCTGATCATCCAGGATCTTTTCAATCTGCTCTTTCCTCACAGGCCAGTTTGTTGGTGGACACACAGGGTCGGGATCACTCTCAATGATTGGGTTAGGCTCAAAAGGCTCACTAGGAATCACAGTTGGCTCCCTGTACTCTACTAAGTCTGTAATGTTGAAAGTAGAGCTAATGCCTAGTTCTGGAGGCAACTCGAGCACATAGGCATTGGATCCTACTCTCTTTACCACTCTAAATGGTCCAGCTCCCCTAGCATGTAACTTCCTAACGGTTCTAGGAGGAAACCGTTCAGGCCTTAACCTAATCATCACATAGTCTCCCTCAACAAAAGATTTGACTCGCCTTTGAGTATCAGCCAACTTCTTATAAGTTTCATTACTTAAATTTATTTTGGCATGAATTTCTTTATGCAAGTCTTTTACATGCTGTGCAAAATTCTCAGCAGATTCGGAGACTCGAGTGTGGACAGGTAAAGGGACTAGGTCAAGAGGTGTGTGAGGTTTGTACCCATGTACAATTTCAAATGGACTCTTACCCGTAGACCTATTGACCGAGTCATTGTACGCAAATTCTACCCTTGGTAGGTATAAATCCCAACTCCTGGTATTCTCACTTAACCAAAATCTGAGACAATGACCTAAACTCGACTGACGATGCATTCCTAAAGAATGGACTTTATTCAAAGGAACCCTAGGTCTAAACCTAACAAACTACGGCTCTCTAGGTTTGACCTTGGGTCGGAGGATGGCATGCAGAGCATGAAAACTTATCATGGGTACCTAGTAGGTGCCATAAGGTCTTCCAGAAGTAGGTGGCAAACCTAATAGGTTCTGACACGTGGTTCACTCTAAAGACTTCGACAAAGTATACTTGGATGGTGTAAGAAGCATTGGAAGTCCTAGAGAAAGGGAGGAAATATGAGGTGGAGTCTTGAATTACCTGCTGATTAAAGGTGGTGACCTGAAGGTTTGAATGGTGATCTATGAGTGTCAACTGGTCATCCTTATGAAAGGAAAAGTTTGCTATTCCTAGGAATGGATCAAGAGATGGTTCGGGAAGTAGCCTAAGAGATGTGATTGCAATAGTTAAGGTTTGTTCTCTAAGAAAACAATGATCCACTTTCTCAAGAAATGGATTAAAGAATGATTCATGGAAGGACCTATGGATGATGACCTCAAGACTTGAAATTTGACCTATGGGTGAGGAAAGGTATACTCTATAGAAGGGTAGGTCAGTCATGCGAAGGAAGGGGTCTGGGGTCATAAGGAGGACTTCTACAGGACTGGGAGAATCAATCCGCTCAAGACAAGGATGTTCAACTGAGATTACGGGAGAGACCTTAGTGGCTGGGCATGGGACAAGGTCCAATTGTAAGAGGCTTGATTCAGTCATCCTAAGGAGAGGATCTACCATAGGGTGGGCAAACTTAAACTGTTCAGTGCAAAGATCTTCAATTGGTACTTGGGGAATGACTGTCATTAGAGGGTACGAACTGATAGCTCGGGCTAACACTATGAGTTCTTCCTGGGGGTATTTGACTAAAGGGACCTGATTCTCACAAATCTCTTGAATTTCTGAACTAGGTCCTACCACTTGGTTGCTCTCCAAGGTCTCCTCAGGTAAGGAACCAATAGTATCGACGTCACATTCTTCAAGTTCTTCCCCCTCATATTCATCAACTAGACTTAAGCCAGCATCATATACTTCCTCGATGCCATCTTCAATGGGTTTCGGGTCAGTGGTAATCGGGTCAACTGATTCTAGGCTTGTCATACCTAACCTTTCTTCCTCATTGGTAGGCTGGGTTCTCCCTCATTAATATCATCCTTAGGATTCTTACCACTTAGCTGTGCACAAGCCAGTCCTATGCATGGGCACTGACTAGATTTATGGCCTCTTTCTCCACAAAACAAACATTCAAAAATGATGCAGAACAAATAAAGGGATGCGATGCGGAAGTAAATTAAGATTAACTAATTTTTTTGTTGTTTTTATATGTTTGTAGAAGTTGGCTTCAAATCAAAGAAAAGTTAACCTAACATTGAAAGATACTAATATGATAATTGAAAGCACAATTTTAAGGAAACTAAATTATCAGAGTAGTTCAGAAGCAACGGATCGCTGGGGGTTGAGAAACTCCCAGACCTAGGGTTTCGCTCCGAACTTTCAACAGAACAGAAACAAAGAGAAGAGATGGTTTACCTAACCAGACAATGATCTTCACAGATTTTGGTGGAAGAACTCTCCCGAGCAGATTGTTGGATCCTCGGATTCAGATATCTTCGCAATGGATCCTCCAATACTGGTCCTTTGGTGGGTTGGCTTCTCCTGAACTCAAGATCTAGAAGAGAAGAAAAACAATTGATGGAATCAGAGAGTCAAGGGAAAAATTTACCAGGTTGATGAACTTGAAGATTGAAATTGCTGAAAACTGGATTCTCCTGGAAGCTGATGTGATTTTCCTTGGAACTTGCTCTGGATCTGAAGTAGCCAGACTGGATCTGGATGAAGGTGGACGGCCTGGACTTGTAGAGAGAGAGAGGCCGTGGGAGATGGATGGATCTAGGGTTTGATGGATTGAAAATAATGAAGGGTGGCTAGGGTTTTGGAATTTCAAGTGGCTAACCTAGGGTTTTGGATAAAGATGGAGATCTCTCACCTCCTCAAGGCTCCAATGGAACCCGGATTACCCCCTCACGGAGCTCAACACTTAGAATAGTGCGGAAGAAGAGAAACCTAGGTCACTCAACACAAGGGAATAGCAAAAATAATTTTTCTTCATTGATTGATCAAAGTTACAAAGAGAGGTCTATTATATAGACCTAAAATTTTCTCCAAGTTTGTACAAATTCCCATGTGGGACTAAACTCCTCCAACCTCTAGATTAGGTAGAAAACCTCCTCTCTTGGCTGACCAAGAATTCAAAAAATTTGGGACGGCCATAAAGGATTTTTTTGGAAATTTTTTTTTTTTTTTTATGGCGCCTTCTTTGGAGTTGGATTTGGATTTGGAGTCCTCTTCTCCTTATGGCATTTCTTCTTTTCTTCCACTCCAAGTTAAGCTCTTTGATTTTGATTTGAACTTCAATTAGGAGTAGGTTGGATGTCCTTCTTTGATTTTTTCTCCAAGAGAAGTCCCTTTCCTTCTTTGCTTAGACAAAATTGGCAGGTATGGGCGCCTCCTTTAAATAGGCTTCCAATTTGATTTTTTTCTTCTTTGGATGTGGGGACCATGACACTGGGATGCCTCTGTGGCGCCTCCTGGACCCTGGCATGTGCTCGGAGTGTGGCTGGGCGTGTGGCTTGGAGTGTGGCCTCCACTTGCTTGGACCTTGATTTGATTGGAAGACAAATGTGGCACCATTTTGGACCTTGATTTGATTGGAAGACAATTGCGGCACCATTTTGGATAAAATTGAAACCACATCGGGACTTGCATCGAGTCAACATGACTCAACAAAATTTAAATGGTGACTCAAGAAAAAAATAAAAATAAATAAACTGGTTGACCAGGTCAACCTTTATTACAAACCCTAATTTCTCGGGCAATGTCAATCAGAGATCCAAATGAAGCTCTGAAGTCTTCTTATGAGTCTGGTGCCCGCACCACACGGGCACGGGCGGGCGCTGGGCAACGGGCGCGCACACGAGCGCGGGGCCCCTGGCGCGCGCATGGGCGCGGGCGGGCGCGGGTCCTGGCAGCACCGGGCGCGGGGCCCCGGGAGCGCGCACGGGCACGGGCTGGTGCAGGTCCTGGCAGTGCCGGGCGTGGGTCACCGGGCGCGCGCACGGGCGCGGGCGGGCGCGGGTCCTGGCAGCGCCGGGCATGGGGCACCGTGCGCGCGCACGGGCGCGGGCGGGCACGGGTCCTGGCAGCACCAGGCGCGGGGCCCCGGGCGCGTGCATGGGCGAGGGCGGGCGCGGGTCCTGGCAACGCCGAGCGCGGGTCACGCGGGGTGCGCGCGGACGCGGGGCATGCCCCTGAATTTGCAATGCTGCTCGCGACCCAGGAACCCCCAGGGTGGACCTTGGCCGGATGCCCCGCGCGAGTAGTAGGTTGGCAAGCCCTATTGCGGGCGGGGCGCGGGTCATGGCCTCCCAGGATGCGCGTCCGCGCGCATCCAGGCGCGCGTCCCGGCCCTCCCCCGCTTCTGCAACGTTGCTCGCGACCCTTGGGTACTCCCCCGGGTATCTATTTTGGATTTTCTGCTCGCGCGGCGCGCGCCCAGGCCTCCTTGGACTCGCATCCTGGCTGCTCTGTGATCGCGCCTGTGTCGTGCCCTCCGGGACTCGCGTCCTGCGCTGTGTGGTTCCGAGTCCTGGCCGCCCTTTTGCCCCGCGCATGGTGCGCGCATCCTGGACATCCTGGACTCGCGTCCGGGGTGCGCTGGGTGCTCTCTCGTGCTGGGCCGTCCGTGACTCGGGTCCAGCGACATTTGGGCGCGAGTCTTGGCCCTCCCTTGCGTTCGCAAGCTAGCTTTGTGCCTCGGAACACCCCGGGATGCCCCTTCTTTGCCCCTTCCGAGTGCCGGATCTTCGCGGCCGTGCGCGCGCGGAACAATGGTCGGTGCCGTCCGGTCCGGTCGACGTCCCGGTCCTTCGGTAATGTCCAAATCCTTCGGGCGAAAACGCAGCGCGCGCGCGCGCGGAACCAAGGTCGGTGTCCTCCGGTCCGATCGACCTCCGGGTCCCGCTCCTTCGGCTCCGTCCGGATCCTTCGAGCGAAAACGCGGCGCGCGCGTGCGGAACGTAGGTCGGTGTGCGATGCTCCGGTCGACCTCCCGGTCCCGCTCCATCAGCTCCGTCCGGATCCTTCGGGCGAAAACAGAGCCGCACGCGCGCGGAACCAAGGTCGGTGCGCGATGGTCCGGTCGACCTCCCGGTCCCGCTCCATCGCCTCCGTCCGGATCCTTCGGGCGAAATCGCGGACGCGCGTGCGCGAAACCAAGGTCATTTTTTGATGGTCCGGTCGACCTCCCGGTCCCGCTCCATCGTCACCGTCCGGATCCCTCGGGTGAAAAACGTGGCCGCGCGCGCGTGGAACAAGGTCGGTGCGCTCTTTGGTCCGGTCAACCTCCCGGTCCCGCTCCATCAGTCCCGTCCGGATCCTTCGTGCAAAAAACGCGGCCGCGGGCGCGCGAAACTAAGGTCGGTGTGCGATGGTCCGGTCGACCTCCCGGTACCGCTCCATTGCCTCCGCCCGGAACCTTCGGGCGAAATCGCGGCCGCGCGCGCGCGGAACCAAGGTCGATTTTTGATGGTCCGGTCGACCTCCCGGTCCCGCTCCATCGTCGCTGTCCGGAACCCTCGGGCGAAAAACGCAGCCACGCGCGCGCGGAACCAAGGTCGGTGCGCTCTTTGGTCCGGTCGACCTCCCGGTCCCGCTCCATCATCGCCGTTCGGATCCCTCGGGCGAAAAACACGGCCACGCGTGCGCAGAACCAAGGTCGGTGCGCTCTTTGGTCCGGTCGACCTCCCGGTCCCGCTCCATCATCGCCGTCCGGGTCCCTCGGGCGAAAAATGCGGCCGCGCGCGCGCGCGGAACCAAGGTCGGCGTCCGATGGTCCGGTCGACCTCCCGGTCCCGCTCCATCGCCTCCGTCCGGATCCCTCGGGTGAAATCACGGCCGCGCGCGCGCGCGGAACCAAGGTCAGTTTTTGATGGTCCGGTCGACCTCCCGATCCCGCTCCATCGGCCCCATTCGGATCCCTCGGGCGAAAAACACGGCCGCGCGCGCGCGGAACCAAGGTCGGTGCGCTCTTTGGTCCGGTCGACCTCTCGGTCCCGCTCCATCGGCCCCGTCCGGATCCCTCGGGCGAAAAATGCGGCCGCGCGCGCGTGGAGCCAAGGTCGGTGCGCTCTTTGGTCCGGTCGACCTCCCGTTCCCGCTCCATCGGCCCCGTCCGGATCCCTCGGGCGAAAAAAGCGGTCGCGCGCGCACGGAACCAAGGTTGGTGTGCTCTTTGGTCCGGTCGACCTCCCTGCCCCGCTCCATCGGCCCCGTCCAGATCCCTCGGGCGAAAATCGTGGCCGCGCGCGCGCGGAACCAAGGTCGGTGCGCTCTTTGGTCCGGTTGACCTCGCGGTCCCGCTCCGTCGGCCCCGTCCTTCTTGGTGGTCCCTCCCCATGCCCCCGTCTCGAAACACCCACCCCCCCTCGTCAAATTGGAAATCCCCGCACCCTCCGGTGCGGCTCGGTGCCCCATGCGTCCGTTGTCCCTCGTGGGTTCGTGGTATCTCGTGCTCGGCGGTTTTTCGCTGTCGGCGTGTCCCATCGACGACCCCTCCTTCGTGCGCTCTCGGGTCGCAAGGCTCCGCGTGCGGGGGAGTGGCGTGGTGCGCGCCGCGGCGGCGACCGTGTCGGCATGTGAGCGGTCTTGGATGCGAATCCAGCGACGGGCTCCCTGCCTCGTCGTGGCCAACCGTCGGTGGGTGCATCCCTTCACTCGTGCTCGGAGGACCCTTTGTTGCCCCTCGTTGCGACCCGTCAGTTGCCCGTGCGGTCTACCCCCCTTGTGGGACTCGTCCGTTCGCCACGCGACCCTTGCGGCTACCCCGCCTCCGCAGCGGCGGGTGCCGTTCCTCGTGCAGTCCTCGAGCGCCCTCCGTTTGGAGAGTCCCTCCGTGTTCTCCCATTCCTTCGGCCCGCTCCGGATCCGTGCGCTCTCGCGGATGCGGTGGATTCATCGTGCCGGGGCCTCCGTACCCCGCGTCCCACCTCGAATCGTTGCTCGCCCCGATGTGACGATGTCTGTGGACCATCCAGGCGTCCCCCCTCCTCAGGTCGGCGGGACGGCGGGGGCGGGGATCCAGCGTCGCCCGAGGACGTGCTACCTGGTTGATCCTGCCAGTAGTCATATGCTTGTCTCAAAGATTAAGCCATGCATGTGCAAGTATGAACTAATTCGGACCGTGAAACTGCGAATGGCTCATTAAATCAATTATAGTTTGTTTGATGGTACGTGCTACTCGGATAACCGTAGTAATTCTAGAGCTAATACGTGCAACAAACCCTGACTTCTGGAAGGGATGCATTTATTAGATAAAAGGTCGACATGGGCTCTGCCGGCGCTCCGATGATTCATGATAACTCGACGGATCGCACGGCCCACGTGCCGGTGATGCATCATTCAAATTTCTGCCCTATTAACTTTCGATGGTAGGATAGGGGCCTACCATGGTGGTGACGGGTGACGGAGAATTAGGGTTCGATTCCGGAGAGGTAGCCTGAGAAACGGCTACCACATCCAAGGAAGGCAGCAGGCGCGCAAATTACCCAATCCTGACATGGGGAGGTAGTGACAATAAATAACAAAACCGGGCTCCTCGAGTATGGTAATTGGAATGAGCACAATCTAAATCCCTTAGCGAGGATCCATTGGAGGGCAAGTCTGGTGCCAGCAGCCACGGTAATTCCAGCTCCAATAACGTATATTTAAGTTGTTGCAGTTAAAATGCTCGTAGTTGGACCTTGGGTTAGGCCGGCCGGTCCGCCCCACGGTGTGCACCGGCCTTCCCATCCCTTCTGCCGGCGATGCGCTCCTGTCCTTAACTGGACGGGTCGTGCCTCCGGCGCCGTTACTTTGAAGAAATTAGAGTGCTCAAAGCAGGCCCACGCTCTGGATATATTAGCATGGGATAACATCGCAGGATTTCGGTCCTATTGTGTTGGCCTTTGGGATCGGAGTAATGATTAAGAGGGACAGTCGGGGGCATTCGTATTTCATAGTCAGAGGTGAAATTCTTGGATTTATGAAAGACGAACCACTGCGAAAGCATTTGCCTAAGATGTTTTCATTAATCAAGAACGAAAGTTGGGGGCTCGAAGACGATCAGATACCGTCCTAGTCTCAACCATAAACGATGCCAACCAGGGATCGGCGGATGTTGCTTTCAGGACTCCATCGGCACCTTATGAGAAATCAAAGTTTTTGTGATGCAGAACGAAAGCTCGGATACCAAAAATAATGTAGAAAAAAGAACAAAGAAGCGTATGCGAAAGTAAATTTAAGATTAATTCTTTTTTTCTTTTCTTTTTTTTTTTTTATATTTCAGAAATTGGCTTTGACTCAAAGTAAAGCTAAACTAAGTTGAAGGAAACTAGGTAAGGATTGAAAGCACAATTTAGATGAAACTAAATTATCAGAGTAGTTCAGAAGTAACGGATCGCTGGGGGTTGAGAAACTCTCAGACCTAGGGTTTCGCTCTGAACTTTCAACAGGACAGAAATAAAGAGAAGAGATGGTTTACCAACCAGACAGTGATCTTCACAGAATTTGGGTGGAAGAACTCTCTCGAGCAGATTGTTGGATCTTCGGATTCGGCTATCTTCGCAATGGATCCTCCAATACTGGCCTCGTGGCTGGGTCGGCTTCTCCTGAACTCAAGATCTGGGAAGAAGAAAAACAAGTAAGGGATTCAGAGACTCAGGGAAGGATTTACTAGTTCGAAGAACTTGAAGGTTGATGTCGCTGAGATCCGGATTCTCTTGAAGGCTGATTCAACTCCCACTGGAAAGAGCTTTGGATCTGAAGTACCCGAACTGTAGCTGGATGCTGGTGGTCGACCTGGACTTGGGGAGAGAGGCCGTGGGAAGTGGAATATGCTAGGGCTTAGTGGAAAGAGAAGGGTGATGGGCGGCTAGGGTTTGGGAGTGGAGTGGCTAACCTAGGGTTTGGGTTTTGGAGATCTCACACCTTTTCAAGGTTCCTGGGGAACCCGGATTTACTCCCTCACGGAGCTCAACACCTGGATGCAAGTGCGGAAGAGAGAAAACACAAAGTTTGCTCACAAAAAAATTTGGTTTCATTCATCTGATTGTTGTAAACTTACAAGAGGGGTTTAATTTATAAGGCATTACAAGGGAGGAGGGTTTCACATCTTCCCATGTGGGACTAAAGGAGGGGATCTCCAAATTAGGGCAAATCCCTTACATATGGTCGGCCAAAATACCAAAAAATTAGGATTTGGGTTATAAATGGCAGGTAGATGGCGCCACCTTGCTTGGATTTTCAAAAAAAATTTTCTTCCTTCCCTGGATCAACTCTTTTGGACTCCTCCTTTTCTTCCTCCCTAAGTCAAGGTCCTTCCCATCTTTGTCTTGATTGTTTTGGCAGGTAGTGGGCGCCCCTTGATGTTCTCTTCCAAGAGAAATTTCTTCCCTTCTTTGCTTGGAGTTTCTTGGGAAAGTCTTGGCCGCCCCCTTGATTTGTGCTCTCTTGGTGGACTTCTCTTTATCTGGTGCATGAAAGAAGGAAGTTGCCATCTGTGGAGTGGGGACCAAAGCTGCTGGATGTGGATATGGCGCCCCCTGGACTGGGAGTGTGGCTGGGAGTGTGGTGTCCACTTGCCTGGTCTTGGAAGAAAGTGTAACATCCCATTTTGAAACCCTAGTCCACTACTGAGTCAACATGACTCAACAAAATAAAATGCAGGTAATGTAGACTCAAGCTAAATTAAGTTGATCTAGTCAACTCTTATTAAAAGCCAAAAAACCCTAATTCTTCGGGCAAGGTTAATCAGAGATCTAGATGGAGCTCTGAAGTCTTCTTCTGAGTCTGGTGCCCGCACCAATTCTCCCAGGGTGGGAGGAACTCGACCCTGTCGAGTATGGATCAAGTTGGCTCTGGTATCTCTCCAAGAGGTCTGGGTCCAGCTCTTGTAACTCTTCTCGGGAGATCTAAGAGTCATCAGAATCTGGCCTTCCTAGCCAGCGGACCAGGTATCTTTGGTATCCTCGATTACGAGTAGAGATAACCTGATCATCCAGGATCTTTTCAATCTGCTCTTTCCTCACAGGCCAATTTGTTGGTGGACACACAGGGTCAGGTTCACTCTCAAGAGCAGGATTAGGTTCAAAAGCCTCACTGGGAATCACAGCTGGCTCCCTATACTCTACTAGGTCTGTAATGTTGAAGGTGGAGCTAATGCCTAGTTCCGGAGGCAACTCGAGCACATAGGCATTGGATCCTACTCTCTTTACCACTCTAAATGGTCCAACTCCCCTAGCATGTAACTTTCTAACGGTTCCAGGAGGAAACCGTTCAGGCCTTAACCTAATCATTACATAGTCTCCTTCGTCAAAAGTTTTGACTCGCCTTTGAGAATCAGCCAATTTCTTATAAGTTTCGTTACTTAAATTTATTTTGGCTTAAATTTCTTTATGCAAGTCTTTTATATGCTGTGCAAAAACTTTGACAGACTCGGAGACCCGTGTGTGGACTAGTAAAGGAGCTAGGTCAAGAGGTGTGTGGGGTTTGTAACCATGCACAATTTCAAATGGACTTTTACCCGTAGACCTATTGACCGAGTCATTATATGCAAATTTAGCCCTAGGTAAATACAAATCCCAATTCCTGGTATTCTCACTCAATTAAAATCTGAGACAATGTCCTAAACTCGACTGACGATGCATTCCTAAAGAATGGACTTTATTCAAAGGAACCCTAGGTCTAAACCTAACAAACTACGGCTCTCTAGGTTTGACCTTGGGTCGGAGGATGGCATGCAGAGTATGAAAACTTATCATGGGTGCCTAGTAGGTGCCATAAGGTCTTCCAGAAGTAGGTGGCAAACCTAGTAGATTCTGACACATGATTCACTCTAAAGACTTTGACAAAGTATACTTGGATGGTGTAAGAAGCATTGGAAGTCCTAGAGAAAGGGAGGAAATATGAGGTGGAGTCTCGAATTACCTGCTGGCTAAAGGTGGTGACCTGAAGGTTTGAATGGTGATCTATGAATGTCAACTGGTCATCCTTACGAAAGGAAAAGTTTGCTACTCCCAGGAATGGATCAAGAGATGGTTCGGGGAGTAGCCTAGGACATGTGATTGCAACAGTTAAGGTTTGTTCTCTAAGTAAATAATGATCCACTTTCTTAAGAAATGGATTAGAGA
Source organism: Areca catechu (assembly GCA_021397845.1). Classification (NCBI taxonomy): domain Eukaryota; kingdom Viridiplantae; phylum Streptophyta; class Magnoliopsida; order Arecales; family Arecaceae; genus Areca; species Areca catechu. The sequence continues at coordinate 90,406,626 of CM038049.1, read as the reverse complement.
ATGATTCATGGAAGGGCCTATGGATGATGACCTCAAGACTTAAAATTTGACCTATGGGTGAGGAAAGGTATACTCTATAGAAGGGTAGGTCAGTCATGCGAAGGAAGGGGTCTGGGGTCATAAGGAGGACTTCTACAGGACTGGGTGAATCAATCCGCTCAAGAAAAGGATGTCCAACTGAGATTACGGGAGAGACCTTAGTGGCTGAGCATGGGACAAGGTCCAATTGTAAGAGGCTTGATTCAGTCATCCTAAGGAGAGGATCTACCATAGGGTGGGCAAACTTAAACAGTTCAGTGCAAAGATCTTCAATTGGTACTTGGGGAATGACTGTCATTAGAGGGTACGAACTAATAGCTCGGGCTAACACTATGAGTTCTTCCTGGGGGTATTTGACTAAAGGAACCTGGTTCTCACAAATCTCTTGAATTTCTGAACTAGGTCCTACCACTTGGTTGCTCTCCAAGGTCTCCTCAGGTAAGGAACCAATAGTATCGATGTCACATTCTTCAAGTTCTTCCCCCTCATATTCATCAACTAGACTCAAGCCAGCATCATATACTTCCTCGATGCCATCTTCAATGGGTTTCGGGTCAGTGGTAATCGGGTCAACTGATTCTAGGCTTGTCATACCTAACCTTTCTTCCTCATTGGTAGGCTTGGGTTCTCCTTCATTAATGTCATCCTTAGGATTCTTACCACTTAGCTGTGCACAAGCCAGTCCTATGCATGGGCACTGACTAGATTTATGGCCTCTTTCTCTACAAAACAAACATTCTTGAGATATAGGAACCTGGGTCACACTGGGTTTCAAGCTAGTAGAGACCTTACTTGGGCATGGGTGTGGATCTAAATGGTTTGATCTAGAAGACATGGGTTGTTGAGTGACTGGTCTAGAATATTGTAAGGACCTCTCATAGACACGATCCACACTATAGATATCATGGTTAGGCTTCCTAAGGTTATGCTCGGGATCACGGTATAAGGTCCTCCTAGGTTCCTGGCATGGGTGAGGTTGGGGCCTATTAAATTTTGGATCAGAGGTCCAATTTTGATGTCTACGTTTCTCAAGTACTTGGACTCGATCCCTAAACTGGGAAAAATTCTCATTCATATCTTGACTTAATTTGTTCATACTCTCTGTAAGAGCTCTAACCATGGCCTCTAAATCAGGTTGGGTTTGACCAGGTTGGTAGGGCACTCCATTCCGGGTAGACATGATGCAAGCAAACACACAAAATGAGACTCAACTAAACGACTACGGGCTAACTAGACCTAGAGCCCAAACTAGATGCCCAATTAGAGTGGCAAGCTAGCCTGTAGTAACTCAGGACTCAGCCAGGCAGGTGTAAGGGGAGTGTTAGGTCCCTGAATGCCAATCCTAGACACCAATCAGAGATTGGCCAGGTAGGCGGACCAGCACACAAGCCCTTCGGGATGGAATCCCTGAACCACCGTTCTAGACACTGAGTACAAAGCACACACAGAGTAACCAGACAAACTGACTCAACACTAACCTTGACCCGACTTGTTGATGTCCCTAGCCCACTAGGGCAAATTAGGTCTTATCAATTTTAGATTAAAGGCTTAGGTTCGAATGAAGGGGTAGTGGTTTTGGGCTAAGGAGAGGTTTTCAACTCCTCCCCTTATCTTAGATGCTCAAATGCCCTTAAGGTGAATTAAGAGATGAACACTCAAAAAATAATAATTGGATTGCAGAACACAAAAATAGAGTTGCAGTAATTTAATTCTCAGAAATCGCACGGAAACCAATAAATTATGAGAAAATTAATCAAATTAGTTTCAATTATACTGGTTTCAGCAAAACAAAAATCACCAAATTTGAAGTTACTTGCAGTGAGAAATAATTCCTGCAACAGGATAATTACGGGCTGAAAATAGAGTACTTCCCCGTTTACAATTCCTGCTACGAAGTTATAACCCAACGGATCCCCTACACATCCTAGGAACACCCCGTGGAATGGGAAGAGGAGGTTTGCACCTCGCTTCATTCCTAGGACCGGACGTCCTGGGGAGTCTACTTCGAGCAGACAAAGTAAAAAGAGAGAGACTCAAACATGCAATCAAAACAGAAACCCTAGACAGGGCTCTGATACCAAAATTGATGCAGAACGAAAGCTCGGATACCAAAAATAATGTAGAAAAAATAACAAAGAAGCATATGCAGAAGTAAATTTAAGATTAATTCTTTTTTTATTTTCTTTCTTTTTTTTTTATATTTCAGAAATTGGCTTTGACTCAAAGTAAAGCTAAACTAAGTTGAAGGAAACTAGGTAAGGATTGAAAGCACAATTTAGATGAAACTAAATTATCAGAGTAGTTCAGAAGTAACGGATCGCTGGGGGTTGAGAAACTTTCAGACCTAGGGTTTCGCTCTGAACTTTCAACAGGACAGAAATAAAGAGAAGAGATGGTTTACCAACCAGACAGTGATCTTCATAAAATTTGGGTGGAAGAACTCTCTCGAGCAGATTGTTGGATCTTCGGATTCGACTATCTTCGTAATGGATCCTCCAATACTGGCCTCGTGGCTGGGTCGGCTTCTCCTGAACTCAAGATCTGGGAAGAAGAAAAACAAGTGAGGGATTCAGAGACTCAGGGAAGGATTTACCAGTTCGAAGAACTTGAAGGTTGATGTCGCTGAGATCCGGATTCTCTTGAAGGCTAATTCAACTCCCACTGGAAAGAGCTTTGGATCTGAAGTACCCGGACTGTAGCTGGATGCTGGT